>RXPK01001194.1:0-150115 GCA_004143645.1 Protaetia brevitarsis
AATACTATTAACATTATTAATTATGGTATAAGAACAATAGTCACTTTGTTAACTGCTAAATCGCCCATTTTTTCGAAAGATAAAAAGCGCCCAGGCAATTAACACACCTGGGGTTATCCTTGTTTCATTTAAATTGGTAGCCTTTTAGTTTAAAACTGTTCTTATGCTAGAGCTTCTATTGTACAGAGATTTTATTGTCCCCGCCAACTTTCACCCAAAGTTATTGTCGTGAGATTTTTTTCAAAAACCTTTTCGAAACCAGTACAAATACAACTTTATGTTTTAAGAGTTTGTAAGCTTGAAGTATCTGTTTTTGTGTGTTTAAAATTCCAATAAACTTTAAAAAGAAAACTACACCAACAACTGCATAAGTGTTCAGTAAGCTTTGAAAGTTTTTTTATTGTCATCTTCAATTATTTTCAGTAATTATCTCGAGAATGCTTTAACAGAGCCGCTGCAAACGTGCCGTCATAATATCCCAAATGAAGTTGTTCCGAATCGGATCGAGAAGGGGAGATCTTAACGAACCTGCGTCTCCATCTAGTCCGATCCTTCTAGCTAGGGGTGGTCCTATAAAATTTCAATCTTTAAATAAGCCCCTGGGGGTTGCTTGATAGTCTAAAGCCAGAATAGAGGTGTAACAATAGTTCCTCTAATACCTTTGAGAGAATGAGGGGAGAAGGAGGGAACTGGAGTTAGTGTTGGAAATCGACTTGATGTTCTGACAATGTAATAGAATGGGGAGATGATATTTAGTTTGAAGGCGAGAATGGAAATCTAATCTAATTTGAGCGGTAATTACACCTCTGGGATGTTGATAATACTGATGGATGTTTTATTGCTGATCTGTATCGAGTTGTATGATGTAATGCGGTATCGTTTGGAAATTTGGAGATGATTAGTACTAATATGAAATAGTTTTTGGATCAAATATATCTTCACCCTTCTTTTTGGACATTAACGTTTTATACACAAATATGATATAAGCCTTCTTGCAACCAGTATTATTAGACAACAATAATTAAGATCATCCGCCTGCGTTCATTCACACCCGAGTCACTGGGAACCCACACTAATGTTAATTTCATTTCGAAATTCCATTCATTGATGAATTTTTTAATTTACACTTTGGTAATGCAATTCTGACGAATGACTTTGTTGAGTCTCACCTGGACAAATCGTTCGCCGCCTCCTTTTCCCTCACGCCCGAGTGTCTGGGAACCCATGTCAATGTCGTCTTTGGATCTCCACCATATTTAGGGTACCTACACAGCCTCAAATCAGCTTAGGGTCAATACTTACGGAGCTAATCGCTTTAACCCCTTACGTAGTGTAAACGAGTTAACTCGTATTCGAGACATAATGGTAAAATGATTTTAAACGAGTTAACTCGATCTGTCTCTGTAATAGATAATAATATAGGTATGTAGGATACAGGCAAAATACAGACACATTTTTACACTATTTTCCCACATAGTCGCTAAGTCTTCCAACACATTTCTCCCATCGTGGCAGAAGATTGCGCAAATGCTCTTTGCAAAAAGTCCGTCTTTTGTGAGTAGAGCCATCTGCCGACAATCGATTTGACTTCATCATCGGAAGAGAAATGTAAGCCGGGCAAGAATTTCTTTATGGGGCTGAGAAGATAATCGAACGATGCTAAGTAGAGACTATGACTATACGGTGGATGCTGGTGCACCTCCCATCCAAATCGCTCTATTTGAATACGAACAGGAGCAGCCACGTGGGGGCCAACCGAATGCGAAAATTTAAAAAAATTATACTCAAAAATTTAAAATTCAAAAATTCGAAAGTTCAAAAATTCAGAATTTAAAAAATTGAAAAATATAGAATTTAAAAAATTCAAAAATTCAGAATTTAAGAAATTCAAAAATTTAGAATTTAAAAAATTCAGAAATTCAAAAATTCAAAAATTTACAAATGTAAAGATTCAAAAATTCAGAATTTAAAAAATTTAGAAATTCAAAAATTTAAAAATTTACAAATGGAAAGGTTTAAAAGTCAAAAAACTAAAAATTCAAAAATTCAAAAATTCAAAAATTCAAAAATTCAAAAATTCAAAAAATCAAAAATTCAAAAATTCAAAAATTCAAAAAATCAAAAATTCAAAAAATCAAAAATTCAAAAATTCAAAAATTCAAAAATTCAAAATTCAAAAATTCCAAATTTAATTCAAAAATTCTAAAATTTAGAAATTCAAAAATTCAAAAATTCAAAAATTTCAAAATTCAAAACTTTTGCATAAAAAACTTAAACGAAGCTAAAATTACAAATAATACTATTACTTTGTTTAAATTCGCTAATGCAATGTATTGAATCAATTCAAAATTGACATTTGGAAAATTTAATGATTAGTTAAGGGGTTAAGTGTGAACTGCATGTCAAAGAAGATAGCGACGCTTTTATCTAGCTCGGTCCATCTTTCTATTTCTCGGAGAGAATGATAAATTGCAGCAACCTCAACCTTTGTCCACCATACCAGCGATGCATAAGTGACCATGGATCTGATACTTTCATTATGTCCAGTACATCATATTAAATCTTAACCCCTAGTTTTTCTTGAGCTCTTCTATCCAGGATGAGTATTGTCGCCGCCTTGGTTTTATCCTCTAAAGCAGTCGATTCAAAATAAGTTTAGAGCCTAAGGTGACAGATTTAGTTGATTTCCTAAAAACTGCAAGCAGCGATTAGCAAAAACTCTTCGAATGCTACAAATGCATCAATATTGTATGCGAACAGATTTTAGCGTTTTTTCTCCCACCTGTTTGACATGTCCAATACGCGTTTACCCCACTCCCTTTTAGGCACGTAAACGGCCAACCCCATCGTAAATCTAATTTAGTGTGTCGACATGGTACACAGCGCAGTTCGTGCAACGCATGAATTCATCCTCATAACGACAAACGCTAACCTATTGAAAAGCGCCCACTTTCCTCTTACGCCGCGTCCAAATTCAGCACCCCACCCCTCACCCAGAAACGCCCGAATATTTATTTCGAGCCACGGTCCGCTGGTGCGGTGGTGCCTCGAATTTCATTTCGACAGCGTACAGGTAATGTATCGGTTTTGATCTGGGTCGCGTACTGTTATTATAATGACGTCAGCGTCGCAACGATGGGAGTTGAGGTCGTCGCGTCGGCTTTTGTTTATTTATTCCCGCACGATACGTAACGTGAACTGGGGTAACCCGCAACGCTGTCCCCGAGTTGTGACGACGACCCTCTAGAGTGGGAATTTCAATCACTTTTAATTGCGCACGCGAAATAACCGAATTTCGATGCTGGTCTGGAGGCCGGGTGAGGTAACCGAGGGCTGAATTGGGGTTTCTACCCACGAAGAGGGTTGATGGAATTTATACCGTTTACGATTAGGAGAATTAATCATCCCAGAGGTGATTGGAATGAATTACGTAGGCAGGAGGAGGTACGGAACTAAATTTTGACTTCTCGTCTTCTTCCAGTGTATATACAGGGTGTATCAAATAAAAAAGTAAATTTTGCTTGGGTGTTAACTACACGACATATAAAGCACAAACCCACCGAAACCGGATTTCATCATTAAAGAATAAAAAAAAAGTAAATTAGACCAAAAATTCTTTAGTCCGGGCCTGATGCAAGGAAACGTCATGTTAAGCATCCGGTAAACGTGGTATTATGTATAAATACATTGCACTCATTTAGTATTATTCTTAGTGGTATGCCGTAAGTTCATTTAACGTCATCCTGAATAAAAAAGAGTATTTGCATAGATTGAATAATTGGACAACATGATATGTAGTTTGATAAACCAACTATGTTACGAAGAGCTAACTTTTGCATACGTAATATCCTCCCCCTAAAAGATGAGGCACCCCAGAAAATAATAGCATATGTTGTTCTGGATTGATAGTTACTGTAGTAATAAGCAAGAACTGTTTTAGTGCTAGCTATATTCCTAAGTCTATATAATGTGTGAGTAGGTCGTCGTCTGCGAAGATTATACATCACCACAACACCTTTTCGAGGGATCCATCCTTATACGTGTAGATAATGCCATTCGCCGGCCATTTTTTTTTTCTCCCTGAAAGTCGATCCGCTGCGTCAGGACTGAAATTGCTTCGCTACCCCAAGAACTTCAACTATACGCCAATAGATGACTCTAGTGGTACTAACAATGAATAAAAATAGAATAAAAAGATGAAAATTCAAACGTTACAAATGCGTAACATGTAAAAGTCAATTTAATAGAAACAATTGTATCATATGGTTCCCAATTTAAACTATTATCAAGGTACAATCCTAGGAATTTTGGAAGTTGAAACCTGTTTGATCAATCTAGATTTTACTCGCAGCACACTGTAAAAAATTACAGTAATTTTGCCATGGTAAATCAGGAATATTACATGTAATAACGTTGTGAATTTACCACAATAAATCATGTAAATTTTGTTTTACATGTTTTTTTCTGGGATATTTAACATGGAAAAAGAAATTTCGGTAAAATTTATAGCTTTTTCATGTAAGTTTAAGATGTAACAAAAATTCAAAAGGAAAATACAGGAGAAAACATGTACAACAAGAGTAAATACAAATTTACTCTCAAAATTACTTAAAAATGTAAAATTGACATTTTTTTTGGGGTATTTAGTGCACTTTAAAAGTAATTTTAGATATCATGGAAAATACGAAATTCATACGCCGCAATGTGATTGGTTATTGGATTATTTATCTGTGCGCGTAGGTAATTCTATTCGTTTGTCGAACTTATTATTGGCTCAATGATAGCAGGTACGTCACAAACAATCGTAGGTTGCGCGTAAGCGTGTTCATTCTTGATCCCTGGTTGAGCGATTCAGTATGACCTATTAGGTGCTATAAAAGAATTAGGTAAGTTGCTTGCTCTCTTTATAAAAATACATATGAAAATTACTTCAGTGTTCGGTAAATATAGAGTTCATATAAATATTACATACGAATTTTACAGTACAATCTTTGAAAAACACATCAGCATGTGAAATTTACTAGATGGTAGAAATTTTACCTTATGAAGTAAATTTACCTGTAAAATTGCAGGCAACTTTGTTACCAACGATTTTACATGTAATTTTACTGCAACTTTTTTTACAGTGTAGATAACTTTCACTGATTTTTTACTACAGATGGCGTAAATTAATGAAAACAGTCTTGTCAGTATTTAAATGTAGCTTATTATTCTCGAACCAAGTTGAAAATTTGTTCAGCATAATTTGTGTTCCTTCAACCATATTGCTCCTAGATGCATCATGTTCCAAATAACTTGTATCGTCTGCATACATTACGATAATGTTAATTTTTTGGGAATATAATTTGGAAACATTATTCACAAAAACAGTAAATAACAGAGGACCTATAACAGAACCCTGCGGAACACCTCTTTTTAAAATTTAGGGAATTCGATAATACACCTTATTAATAGATATTATGTTGTTATTTGTTGTTTAAGAACTTAAGAGAAAGAATTAGAAACTATTCACGCGTAATATGAAATATATTAACATTATAGCACAATAAGAAATACAATGTTAGTATATGAAAATAATGTATGATGCATATACAGGGTGAGTTTTTTTATCTTGAGACAACGGAATATCTCTAAAACACTGCATCAAATCAAAAAAAAATATTTTAATAAGATTTGATATAAGGTAGGGGGCTCACTGAATGGTGCCGAATTCGATCCCCCACCTTACCCCCAGAGTGGGAGGGGGGACAACTTTGAAATCTTAAATGGGAACTCCCATTTTCTATTGCAGATTCGGATTCTATGCCATCAAGTATGTAGTTTTTGTCTGAAACTTTTTTTTTTCGATTCGTGACAGATTGCGCTGTAATTGCAAAAAATATGATTGTGAACGTCTAGAAAAAATACACAAAAAAGAGAAGCAAGCAAACATGATTTTGTGTTTTTTTTTTTATTTTAACATTAAATAACATTTCAAAGATGTAAATCATTTGAATTCACTCTTGTAATGTTATAACCTCCATTACTGCTCAAATATTCAATACTAACTAATTTGTATTGGATTAATAATCGAAATATTTAATCAAATTAGTTCCAAGTTTCTCTATATACTTTTATTTAAATGCACTTTTAATATATTATGTATTTACACTACTGTACTAATTTATATTATTATTCGTCGTCCAATTATAAATGCATTAAAATTAAATCAAATCTGGTGCATATCATACGTGAACTCTATGTTTCCTTCATTTATATTTATGCATTGCAGGCTCCTGTGTTTCTAGCGAACAGGTAATTACGGAAGGTATTCATAATATAGTTGGGTCGTTTCAATATCGTGCAAAACCCTATGTCTATCTCTACTAAATTACGTTCATCACTTTTAAAAACAATAACCGCAAGTAAAGAGAACTTGAGATATCCTATAGTTGACCGATTCAACTTTCAATATAGTATTAAATGTCGGTAAGAGCTACTGAATAAAGTGGATGACGCAAGACATAATTTTTAGATAGTACTTTGTTTAATCCGAGCAATTTTCCAGCAAGTTTACGGCAGTGGTTAAAAAGGATTTTCGCGCCTAATGAAAAAACTTTCCCCTACTCACTTAAACAAACACTTACGGACGCACTAAAACAAAGTAAATACATATAAAAGTTTATACGGGACCGCACGATTCTCACAAGGAGACGTGTCAACTGCTCTAGGCCAAACATAAACTCCTTCCCTTTTATATAAATAGTCCGAATCTTGGAGTTATTGCGGCACTTTGCACTTCCCCTTTTATAACGTGGAAGAACGCCTTATTTGCCACTTCGTCTTTCCCAAGATCGTCTTCGTAGGTGGAAGTAAAATAAGATAAATAAAAACGTATTTAAGGTTCTGCAGGAACTAAAAAGGTGGCCCGATGGGAGTTTTCCTTTGTGTATTAATAATGGTCACAAAGTCGAAGGAAATTTGCTCTTCCACTGGGGATATGCTCTTTTATAGCTATTTTTACGATTACTGATGGAAATGGTTTTCCAGTAATCGTAAAATAGAAATTCTGACGTTGGGAAACAGATCAAGTTATTGGGTGGTGATATATTGAGGAAAAGCTGCAGTCGTATTATTTGTCGCGATATGTTAATGTAATTTATTTGGATGAGTGTTCAAAACAACAACTGTAATAACTCGTTTAATGGTTGCGTAAAACGTATTGATTGTTTACCATTCGTAAAATGAATTTTGTGCTGAAGAATTGGTTGAACCTTCAGCATTAAAAATTGCTATTCCCATCTATAAAAAGCATAATCCCTTTTTTTTTAATTTCTAAAACTATTATATAGAGTGATTCTAAATATATGCGACAAATTTTATGAGCTGATTCTTTCTTTCATTAAAATTTTTGTTTTGTTAAAATTAAATCTATGGTTGTTATCAATTTGCTGTTTTTTTTTAAAGCTGTCATACTAGTGGAAGACATATGATTTGTATCCTATCCCTAACAGCCAGAAATATTACATAGATATTTTTAAAAATATATTTTATAAATATTTTTCGTGAGAGGTTTTTGATATATTTTTTCATATATTTTTTTCTAAATATAAATAAAATATTCAATTAAAATATTTATTCCATTTTTAAAATTAATGTAAGCGCTATATTTTTTCTAAATATTTGTAAAAATATTTAATGAAAATTGAGATTTTTTATGCAATCTATTTAATTTGTCAAAATGAACTAAAATTGTTCTTGGTTATTTAGAATGTATAACGTCGATAACGAAAAGTTGAAACATACATAGAGTTGTCTAAAAGGCAAGAACTTGTTTTTCACTCACCATACAAATTAATAATCAATAATTCTGTGCATCTTTTAAGGCATACTGAAGGTTTACCAAATTATCACTATGTTTTAATTAAAGTGTTCTAAATAAAAAACAAACGTATTTATATCATTTTATTTGAATAAGCCAATAAAAATGAAAATACTCATTTTTTTAGTCTAGCCTGGCTGGTGCCAGGTACAACCTATGGCTTTTTCATATCTTCGGTAGTGGCGCTCTCATGGCGTTTCCTTGTGGCCTCTAAAACAATACCAATTGTATTAGATCATACCATGATAAAACATCGTACAACATTATCGATACCTTATTAATACATTGGAGCATTTACAATAATTGGAGTGGTAGCTACATTCTAATACTTACGATACTTATTTTTACTTTATTTCATAATATTTGAAAACATTCAACGTACAAACAATAAAACAACACAACGTATTCTAACCTCTATTTGAGGTTATGACGCTTATCTACCGAGATGAATCTCTTAAGCAAATCAACTAGCAATTTATCTGGTAGATGCAGTACATATATGACGCATAAAATTCCTACAATTATATTATTAAACGATTTCTGTACATAGCGATATTGAGCATTCCAATTATCTTATAAATGCCATGACATGTTCAAAGTTTTGCTTACCTCGTAGTCACCACAGAAACTAAAACACACTCCGCAACAATTAATTACACAGTTAACCCTAATCTGCCCTAATCGTATACTATTATAAACTATAACATGTAACGGACAAACGATGTGACAAACGAAATGAAAACGATGATGACACGCACGTGCGCGTATGCATTCTATGTACCTAATCCATAGACGCATAAACAATACTAAATCATATAACACCGGCACCGTAATGAATAGAGGTGTTGTGTTGACATTCGCAACTTACAAATATTACAAATAATATAATACAATACGCAGATATATTAATAGAAAAGTTACAGCGCTCAACTTAGATACTAATTAAATCACATTAGATATATATTATCTAATTTAATCCTTAAACAATCATTTTAAATAGGTACTTAATATGTATGCACATTTTACCCATTTTATATTATTCATCCTACGCACCAAATGTACAAAAATTCAATCTTTTTTTATATTAAATAAATATTTACAAAAATACAAAGCAAAATATTCTTGCAGAGTTATGAAAAATATATTGAGAAAACATTTGCAATAAAATATTATTAATGTAGCATTAATAATATTTTATTGCACATATATATTTTTTAAATATGTTCCTAATATATTTTCTATAATATACTTTATGCATATTATATTAATATAACTAATATTCAAGAAAGATTTAATATTTTTTAAATATTTCTAAAATATGAAATAAATATAGTTGGTCACTGGGGATGTTTTAGGTATTGCTTCGTTTATTCTAATATGTCACTTTGTTCCTCAATTTTGAACATCCCCTTAGAATGTGAAGTGTGTGTACCGTTTCGTAGGGTTATATCTACATTCATAACATAGCAAATTTGGAGTCTCTACTTGCAGTATTAACCGAGATATTAATTTCTCAATGATGCAATGATTATGACAAAAAAAAAGAAAAACTTAAATAACTCAAAAACGGCAACATGTAGCTTTAGGAATAGCTAATGAAAACTGACGTAGTTATGGTCGTAGAATCCAAAAATGAACAAAAAATTAGATCATTCTATTTAAAATAACAAAATTGACGTCCATTTCCGGTCAACCGGAAGTGATATTTTGGTTAAGGTATTTTACATTTATAGTTCCAATCGAACAGATAATGGTGCCAAAATATAAGTAAATAATAGAACATCATAAACTTTTAATGAACCACTTAGGTGGAATATCCTGCATAGTTCATTGTTCTAGTTTGTGCGGAAATTAGTTCCTTGCTGTTACGAAAACAACAAAATAAGGCAAGCGTCAAGATTTTTTTAACATCTTGGCAACTTCAGCAATCTTAATAATTCTAACCAAAGATTTCCCGGCAACTTTCCAGAATATTTAAACTACAATATTCCGCAGCATTACCTCGCTTTTTCTTATTTTGTTTTAATAAATATTTATGCAAAGGGTTGGAATTTACTAGCGCGAAACTTCTGCTTCTGCCCGCCGCAAATCTGTTTCGTATCTCGGGAGAATTAGCGACGCGCCTCTGGCGAAAACAAACGTTGATCATCAGAGGAAATTTTCAAAAGGCATCACGACTGCCGTATTTCATTAGAAGCGGCATTCCGGCATACCGCTGTCGTGCGCGCTCAAAGGAGCCTCGTTAAAAAGTACTGCGAGCAGCAAACTTTGCGCATAATAAATTCGCACGGAAGATGATGCATGCATCGATGCGCGGACTTTTCCTACTGTTACCATTGCTAGTAGTAGATAGGCAAGCCGGAATTTATTCCTATCTACTAAGGCATTCCGAGTTCAGCATGCCGAGGGGATATACTATTAGCTAGGCGCTCTGGTTTCAGCGAATTCGCTTCTCATTTCGCTTCATTGCATACTCGATGAGATTCGAGTCGTTGTATAGACCAGTGTTCTTTAACCAGTGGTCCGCGGACCGGCTCCAGTCCGTGAAAATTTTCTCCCTGATAATATTAAGAACCTAAATTACAAAGCATTGTCCTCAAGACTAAATTATACACCCATCATGGTATAATAAAACAAGGTATCCTTATGAAGATAAAGGGAACGAAATTGTGTCCGTTCTGGGAACATAATGTATTTATTTACCATTTTGTCAATCAAAAGCCGTTATAAAGGATATTATAAATTATATATTATTGTAGTATCGGAAATTGAAAGTGATAAAGCCATGAAACCCTCGAAACTTGCCCGTCATTTGAATTCAAAGCATAAAGATCTTGTCAATAAACCTGTAGTCTTTTTTAAGAGATTATGTGTCCAAATGAAAACGCAAAAATGTGCAATAAAAACGAAGGTGATTTCTGATAAATCAGTACTTCGAGCATCATACACAGAGATTCAAAATGATTGTCAATTCCGCTCCTATAGATAGTAACAGGGTGTAGGTATATACCGCGTGTTTGTAATAAAGGTTTGAACTAAGTCACTGTTGGAACATAAGAAAGTAAACGGATCTGTCATAAATAAGGAAAACGTAACCTATATTTGAACTCGCATTATATAAACGACTATGAATTAGTGTTTCTGCTTGTAAAAATGAAATGTAATTAATTTAACTTTACTAAATTATGATTTTACAATTCAGTACTAACTGGTGTTTAACTAAATTTATTTATTACTTTAAATTATAACATACAATTAGTATAATTATTAAGTGACAAAACTGCATCTCTCAGTTCTTCTATGGTATGCATGCGGTTTCTATAGATCCTATTTTTTAGATAGCCGAACATGAAGTAATCTAATGGTTTTAGATCAGGCGATCTTGGTGGTTATCTTTGTGCTCTAACGATCCTGTCAGCAAAAAACTGTTGAAGATATTGGCAGGTTTGTCGAGCAGTAATGATTTGTTTAGCAAGTCATTGTCCCTTAAATTGTTATTAAACCAATGACAATATTCCAATCGCCTATCGTGATCTAATGGTAATAACTCCTGTACCGTAGAAACTTTATAGGGATGAAAATGTAACTTTCTTTTGACAGCTCATTGTGCTGAAGTGTATGATAAGCCTATAAAATTATAAAATGTAATAAACTATTTCACTTAATGTTAATATTGATTTTTTTACGTGTTTGTTGAGCTATTACCACAGATAAATTCCCTTATTTTCTTACAGTATTCAGAAATACTATTGTTGGTGATATTAGATGTAAATATAAACGGTTTGAAAAAAATTATAAGATAAATAATCGAAAGATACTACAACACGCACGCCAATGTCGCTAAATGTCAAGAAAATTCATTTAATGTATGAAATTTGTATGTAGCTAACTTCGCTCAATAAATTGGTAATAAGTATAGATATTTTTTCCGGAAACAGTTTTTTTCTTACGACAATCATTTTGAATCTCATAGTATATTTGAATAACTGTTCGATTAGTAAATAAAAATATTTACCTTATTCTTTGTGTATAGTTTAGTCTCGATAGTTTACTGATCCAAAGCACATTTTTTTAAAATTTTTGCCGGTCCGCAGAAGAAAAAAGGTTGAAGACCACTGGTATAGACTATAGGGGATCCGACACGATGGCGGCACACATTAAAAGAACCGACATGGGGAGAGATAGTGGTGGGGGAACCTCCACCAAGGGGTGTAGAAGAATGCGGAAGAAACTTTTGCCCGGGAAAAACTTTATGTATTTTTGCATAATTCCTCCAGATCTGTAAAAGTCTTCGAGTCGTTGGAAGCGTCGGAGCAGGTATTTGGCGATGGGAGGGGGGGAGGAGGTGTTCCCCGAGGCTCTACAGTTTTTACGTTCGTCGTTATTAAAAGCGCTAAATTTAAAAGGATCGTGAAAATGCGAACGTTAAAAATGTAATTTAAGAGGCTCGATGAGTTGGAAAGTAAAACGTTGGGTATATTTTTTTTTGACCGTTACTACTGGAAGTTGCTAATGGAGTACGTTCCAATTGAAATGGGGCTGTTAGGAGAAAGAAATAATCAAGAGAGAAAGCGAATGTTGTTGATATAAACTCCTGCTTTGTGAATCTCTTTCTCTTACGATAAAAATTCTCGAAGGAATTAGCAGATTTAAAACTTTTAATTTGCTTTGAATAAATGAATATGCATCAGTTTTCAAAACTTTTTTAAATTAATGCACAAGTGATGAATATTTTAACCAGTGACTTTTACATCGGTATTTCACTTATACACTTTATTTATAAAAACTAAATTATTATAAATCACCCTAACCCCGTGCTCCACCTGAAAAGATACTACACGAGGCTACCTATTCTAAGTACTAAATGGGTTCCATAACAATTGAAATGATCCTACTCTAACTAAATAATTTCCCTATGATTTTTAATAAGAAAAATATAATACAGTAGCCTCGCGACCATATGAATACTACTTTAGAAAATGATAAATATATGAAATGTGATTAGTTCACATAAATCGCGAGTCTACTGTAAATCAGTCAGCTATCAGTTATTATTAAATGCGCCCATGGAACAACTTTCGTTATCTCCCAGCATTCGCCAAGGACACTGATTATATATAATATACTTATATAAAATCAATGGCCACGGAGTAAGGGAAAACCATGGCAAAAACCTTACTCTGGGAGGATCTGGGAAGAAGTCCCAGACCTTATTACTGATAGCCACAAATTATTATTATCCTTCTGAGTGCCGAAGAAGCAGCCTCCACGTCTCCTCAAATTCCGACAGCCTTGCCGTTCTCGCGTAGCTGCTCCCTTTTCCCGCATTCAGAAGTTGAACAGGAAAGATAATGACCTAAAACACAAACAAAACAACAGCAGTACCTTTTCTAATACTTAATAATAACTTAATTCTAATTATTCTAACCAAGAGTAATTAAATAAATATTTATATTTTAAATATTTATAGTTTAACACCAATTCCGACCACTAAAGAGCATAAAATATTCATTTATAAGCGTGCTACCCTACTACCTATCTAAATATCATGCCGTAGCCTATCTAGTTCTTTAGCAACATTACTAAAAAATTCCCACCATTCGATCGACTCATTATCTCTAATATATATTTCGCGTCGCGGCCAATTTAACCCCCTAGCTAATGCCCTAACCTCCGTACGCGACCGCCACTCATCAGTGAGTGGACATTCAAATAAGACATGGCCCGCTGTATCTACCCCACCACACTCACAAAGCGAATCATTAACCCTCCCAATTCTACATAAAAATGATTTAAAATTACCGTGCCTGTTATTAATTCTACCGCCTGATACGATAAATTAACCTTCATTTCCCTAAAACGTGTAACGCTACCGATAAATTTCCTAGTCCACCTCCATTTAAGGTATTATCCCACCTACTCTGCCAATCATTATCAAGTTTATCCCTAAACGCTTTTTAACTACACTAGCCGAAATTAGCCCAAATCTATAATCAGCTATCTCCCCTAATACCGCCTCTTTCGCTAATTGATCCGCCCTCTCATTACCGATTGTACCTACATGAGCCCTAGTCCAAAAAAGTGTTATACCCCCCTCGCGCAACATATCCCAAGTATCTAACAACAAATCGGTCGGATTTTTTAAATTCCCTAACGCCTCTAATACAGATAAGCTATCTGTTATAATTCTCACGTCCCGCATAAATTCCCATTCGCGCCTACTATAAACTACTGCCTGATTTATTGCAACTAATTCTGCCTGAAAATATTTGCAAGATCCCTAATTAAACTGTTGATTATGTATTTCACTTATACAGGTAGGGAATGGCCTCATTTTGAATGCTCGTTTCCATACAAAATAAGCTACACGTTGTCAAATCGTACTGATCATAAGGGAATTGTACGGCCCAACGGTAGACGTTGAGCCACACTTGGCCTCGGCATTCACAAGCCCGCTTTGACGTAGTAATCATTTTAGAGTTGCTACTTGGAACACTTTTACCGATAATAATTGCACCCCATTCATATTATTATGTTACAAAGTATATTATATATAGTACATATATATATTTCTTAATATTTATAATATGCAGAACTAACTGCTACTTATTGTTTTCCATACTAGCGGTTGTGCAATAAACATGCCAATGTAGGAACAAGATATCCAAATAAATAAACTTCGAATAACAATCAATACAATACAAAGATTTGCAACGTTCTAAAATAACATATTAAAAAGAAATAAGAAAGGAATCTTGTAACATCATTTAAAAATAGTTTGAAAAGCAGATATAAAACGGCCAATTTACTACAATTAATTATTTTTCTCCTTTTATTCGCATGTGTAAATTAACATTGTACCGAAAATAATTTAAAATAAAGAATCAAGAAAAGAAAAGAAAAACAAAAATGGAATAGCCAAAAAAGATTATGAATATTTTAAAAGAAAAAGAAATAAATAAAAGGGAGAGGTGAGATGACACAGCTGATAAAAGCGAAGACCTACATTCTTAAATGCCGCTAGATTAGTACTGAACGCTTGTAGTGTTTGGAAAGACTGCAGCCAGGAGTGAAGAAGGGCGGTTGGTATGATTTCCCATTCTCATTGCAATGCGTTGCCAACTAAGGCGAGTTTTTATGCATAGGCTTAGTCCCCGATTATAAATGTTCACTGACCGAATGTGTATACCGAAATCAATACCTGTATAAGTTCTTAATGTCAACTAAAAGTTATGAATTCACATGGAATACATGTCGGGATTCTGAACAGTCATATGCGATAAGAATTTCGATTATTTAACAGGTCCGTATTAGCGATTTTCGCAAAATTAAGGTACTCTTTACGCAGGCCTCCGCCAATGAACCAATTATAATGTTTAAAATTGACCCAAAATAAAATGCTTTAACCCCTATGTTCAAGAAATATGATTAGAATATCGTTTGGCATTAATTAATAAAATGAAAAAAATAAAAAAATAACATTCTGTATCTCGAAAACGAATACCTTCGAAAGAATGTTATACCACATTTTTATCTTAAAATCTGGTGAGGAGTAACCTCATTTATTTTGTCAGAGAAGATAAGAAACGCCCATATTTGATCGCTGCCCAAAAAAATAAAGAAATTTACTCTGCCTATTTACCCTGCTTATGTGTGTAAATTTACCTCACGTTTATAATCTTCCGTGTTTAGATAAAACTGTTTTATCCAAATACCTGTCTTTTGGCTAAATTATATTATACACAACCCTAGCTTATTCACGTTACTCAACTACTCGTAGAGCAATGTATTTAATCTATTTTGCGTCTTGCCAAATAATTGCTAGCAAACATAACCTTTTTTACCACCTGCCAAACACTTGCAATAAATTCATTTTACGAAATTTATTTTGCAACGCCATCTGTTGGTTTCAAGGGACTAGATTCGCTAGGATGGAAAACTGCACAAGCTAATATTTGATTTATTGTTATAAGGAACAATTAATCAAATTTTATTTCAAAATATTTAATTTCCATTGTATAATATCTGTTGTGGTTAATTAACCCGATAAAATAGAAACAACCACACTCGCTTACTACAGTATCGAATCCTTTCCCCTCCACTCTGATAAGCAAAAGGGGAGGTAGGTAGGTTAGAACCCCTCATATGGAGTTAGATTGCTTAGCCGCGGGCTATTTCCTCAGCAGACTTCGATTATTCTTGTTTACCAAGCAGAAATGTGTCGTCTACAGTAGGATATCATAAGGATGATTATATGGGATTCCTTATGTATGTATGTTAGACAGTATTTGCGTTGATATGAGGGGAATTGTTAGATAAAACTTAACTTTCATAATACATAGTTAGATGCACCAGTTCTTCTTGTTCACAAAGTTATAGAACATATTCATATGGATGCCTCTGAATATTTCGAGACGTTTAAATTGCATTGCACAAATTACTTTTCAACAAGGGAGACACCATATACAGGGCATTTCAACTGAAACCTCTCATCGGACTTCTATTCATCGACAGGACTTTAAATGGTCAAAAGTATTTGAACATGCTGACGATACAATCAATCCTTTGATCACAGAAAAATTAGAGCAAGATCCAGATTTGTTAGAGATAGTATTTCAGCAAGATGGAGCACCTCCACATTATGCTGCCGGAGTACGACAATTTCTGGATTCATTACTTCCGTGACCGTTGGATTGGTCGAAAAGGGCCTATAGAATGGCTTACCAGATCGCTGGATCTTACACCACTTGATCATGTTCTCTAGGGCATCTTATGTCCAAGGCGCGCATTCAGCTTCCTTACAAGGATTACGCCAAAATATGTTGCAAAATGTTAGGAGAGGCATTAATTCATTCATTAAAGTTAGGGTGGGCACTTGATGTCCGGGCACTTGAGCTTGGTGCTCATTGTACCATCCCTATTGATTCTCTTATTTCCACTCGAGCAGCTTGGTGTTCTCTATAAAGCCCAGTATCTTGCCCAGTGGAAACTAAGAGAACCTTCGAGGACTCCAGTAGATCTCTCCCGAAATATTTCTGCCTGATTACCTTCAGTTCCTCACATGTGCAGATTACATGTAAACTCGTTTCCTCCTGTAGTTCGCATCTTCTACACCACGGTTCGCTTAGTCGGCCTGTGTTGTATAGATGCTTTTTCAGGGGACAGTGTCCAGTTACCAACCCAGTAATGGTTTTAACTTCTTTCTTACTGCGCCTGAGTAGGTTATCAAAGAAAATAACATCCCCATCCCCTATAAGCGCTTTGGTATAGAGTTGACCTTCAGTCGACCTCCATTTCTTTGCACTTTTTTTATCTAACCAGGTCCAGATCTCCCTTCTTGCGGAATCCTTAGTAATTCCACATACGGGCTCTGGACATATGAAGTGTCTCTTAGAGTTTGTCGGTTATTACATTGCCCTTTATATCGTCATGTCCCAGCACCCAAATCAGAGACACCGTGTAGTCTCGTGCCAGTGCATTGAGGGATTGTTTGTAGACTCTAACTAGTTTTGACCTAGTTACGGGGTTCGAGACTCCCTTAATGACAGCCTGGTTGTCAGTCATTATATTAATTTTCCTCCTTTTGCAATCATTTCTGCACAGGCTGCAAGGGCAAATACCTCTGCCTGGAAGACCGTTGTATGTTTCCCCAAGCTTATGGATATCCTTTGATTAGGACTGGGCCCACAAATACCGGCTCCTATGCCTTGGCTGGATTTGGATCCGTCCGTGAACAAGTTAGCATTAGCAGTGATCTCACTACGTGCCTGGTCTCTGTTCGGCATGGAGATTTTCACCTTTTCAGTGAAGATAATTTCGGGTGCCATACTGTGCAGCAATGGCCCGTTTTAGGAGAGCATTTGAAGCAAGATTGTACTATTGGATGGAGGTTAATAGTCATCATTTTCGACATTCAATAAAGTAAACTCTAAACCACATTTCACTACACAGGTTGAAAATGCACTTTTTGCTTACTGATTAAAAGAATGTCTTTTTGATACATGTTGCCGCAAAGAGAATTAAAAGACTCTTCCCTATTCAAATTTTAAGGATGAGGACTGCAGCACTCCCAGGAATGCTTTTAAATTGTTAGGCCCTTGATATGACAATTGATAGGTTTCGGAATTTTATATAAATCACAGCAGATACAGTGTTATTTGAGATGGCTCGTTTCAATTGAATTGCTGTATAGCTAGATAACCCTCCCAAGAAGGGATATTAAGAATTCTTGCAGTCTTTGAAAACAACACCAAAGAAAAAAGTTTAATACCAGTAAAATGACTCCATCTCTTCGAATTCCGGCGTAGCAATAACCTCTTTTTCATCCTCACTCTTCAGCGTTCCATCATTCCCCCTTTCTTTTTGAAAGCCCTTTGTCACTACCTCTTTTTTCACTAACTGCGGCCTTTCATCTACATTAGTCGTTCAGATTTGTCTATATACTCTCTGGATCTTTCGCTTTAAGGGCTGGAATCGAATGAAAATGCGGTAATAATAATTTGTCGGTACTAATTATGGGGTTTCCTTAACTTTCTCAAAGGTTGAAGAGTAAGATTACGGTGATCAATCAAACTGAGGAAACGGATTAAGATTTCAACCGAAATAATTGCCCGAGGAATGGAATGGGGTTAGATGTTTATTAATTAGAATTGAGTGAGAGATGTTTGAATCGCCCTTGAAGAAATTATCTATCGTTCGCGATCTTGGGTAAAATATTCGGTAACATTAATTTTACCCAAGCTTGTATAGAATCACAGTTATTATTTTGATCCCCAACTCGACCCTTCTCTCGGTTTTAAGGGTCAGTCCGGCCTTCCGGCGTAGCACGCCCTTCCATAACGTACCATTTGACACCTGTAACTTTATAATTAGGGGCGTCCCCGAGACTATGAACCTTCAGAATTTCCTCGTGTAATTTTGCCCTAATTATAGCGCAAACGGGCAAGATTGCACGGATAATTATAAGGAGACTATGTGGCGCCCTGTTCTTGACATAACGAGATGATGGTCGTGTTGTATCGCTGGCGTGTTTTCATTCCGACAAGCACGTAATAGGAATTTACTGAGGGCGAATTTCATAAGCTAGCGTTATTATTTTTTATCACTGATTGTATTTTTTTTTAAACAAACAACCTCCAAACGTAAATCTATTTTAAAGTTGGTAAAATTAACTTTTTTTTTATCAAGACTCATAATTTTTCATTCAATCATGCTTGCCACTCTTATTTACTTAATTAACAGGAGCCCTCATGTTAATACCGTTTGACATTTTACTTACTATTAGTGAGATATAAAACTGCTTCTTTACGTTAGCACAGATTTTCACAATTACCATATATATAGTGTGTTAAAAAAAGGATGTCGGATATTTTACCCAATTGTAGTACTGATGGAAATAAACAAAAAAAGTCTTAGTCAACATGGGTCCGCAATTCAACTGTTTTTGACATACAGTCGATTGCATATTGTTTTCGTAGGATAAAAATTTTCAAAGAAATTCTGATCGCAATGTAAATTAAACAAATGTTTATTTAAAGTAAAACTAAAAAAATTGTTCTACATGTCCACCGTTCATTTCTAAGCACGCTTCACACCTTCTTATGAAAGATCGACGCAATCTTTCGAAAATTCCTGGAGTCCTCCGAATTTCCTCGCAACAATTTACGATTCGTTGTCTGAGTTCTCTCAAATTGTTTACAGATCGTGCGTACACTAATTGTTTTAGATGCCCCAAACATAGAAGTCTAGAGGTGTCAGGTCAGGGACCTAGGAGGCCATGCAGTTGGTCCACCCGTCCTATCCATCTCTCGTTGTAATCTTGATTTAAGAATTTCTAACTAGATGGAAAAAATGCGCAGGAGCTCCATGGTTGCATAAACACATATTTAATCTGTTAAAAAAGGCACGTCTTCCAACAAAACGGGTAATTCATTTCTTAAAAAAATCCAAGCATACTTGTCCGTTAAAACGATTAGGGAGAAATACTGGACCAATTAAACAGTCTCAAAAATAGCGAGCCAAACATTTAGCGAAAAACGGTTTTGGTGATGCAGTTCAACAACAGCATGGGGATTTTCATCTGCCCAGACGTGATTGTTATGAAAATGAATATTCCCTCTCTTGTAAACCAGCCTCGTCACTAAATAAAATCTGAGTCGCAAAATTAGAGTTTCTGCCAGCTTTCGTAAACCCAATGACAAAAAACCCTACGTGCATCATATCGAGAGGAGCAAGAACTTGCACGCGTTGAATGTGGTAGGGATAGAGCTGCTGTTCCGCAGAATTCTCCAAAGAGAGAGATGACTGACCGTTCAGTTCTGCGGCAAGTCTTCAGGTGCTAATATTTGGGTTGTCCTCTACCCGTCTCAAAATATCTAATTCTACTGCGGAGAAGAAACTGATCTAGGTCTACCAGAACCACCATTAATTTTAAATGAACCAGTTTCGGACAGCGGATATGAAGTCTTGAGAAAATCTTATCACTCCGGTAACAACCGATTTGGAAATTCTTCGGCATACATACGCCGTGCTTCAGTGGCATTACCATTCGCACGACCATACATAAAATGCATATCGGCCATTTCTGCATTTGTGTACTTACGCATAATTTGAGAACAAAAAAAAATTGACGCAAATGATAAATAATCTAATGACAGATGTCTGACAGAACTAATTTTAAGTCACAATCAGTTGTTTGACAAAGGGAACTATTCTCAAAACCGAAAAATGTTTTTTTTTATTTTAAAATATGCAATTGACTATATGTCAAAAACATTTGAATTGCGGACCCATGTTGACTAAGACTTTTTTGTTTATTTTCACCAGTACTATAATTGGGTAAAATATCCGACAACCTTTTTTTAACACACTGTATACAGCGTGTTTTGAAACATCGTTTAAATATTTAGGCATGCAGTACGATCCAAAATAAGGTTAAAAGTCATAATAAACATATGTTCACAAATCAACCGTTTACGAGATAACAGCGAGTGTTCCTAGTAGTACATGAATATAACATATCCCAGTAAACAGGTGCTACAGCTATTGTTTTTATGACAGTTTAATTTGACGTTTGTTGCAATTTGTAGCAATTGCATGATGCGTTTCTAATGCTGAAATGAGCGATATGGTGTTCATGTACGGTCGTGCTAATGGGAATTCTTTACAAGCACGTCGCTTCTATGCTGAAACGTTTCTGATCGCCAAACTGTCTTCGCATGTGATGTTTCAGACGGTGTTTCAACAACTAAGAGAAACTAGTTCGTTTGAGAAGCGGTCTTCTGATACTGAACGGCAAAGAATAGCATGTACTCCACAGATAGAAGATCGAATTTTGAATACTATTCATGAAAATCCCGAAACTAGTGTTAGAAGAATTTCGACTCAAGTGGATGTAAGCAGCAATCTCGTTTGGAGAAACTCTTCACAGCAACTCCTATACCCCTACCATATCCAGCAGGTACAACCCTTACTGCTCCGGATTATTCAAGCGAGAAGGCTTTCTGTGAGTGGTTTTTGCGAGCAGCTGCTGATCGGCCCAGATTTTCACTGATAATATCCTTTTCACTGATGAAGCTGGTTTTACTAAAATTGAATATTTAATTTCCACAACAATCACGTTGTGGTGTGACGAGATCCTCATGCTACCGTTGAAGCCAGGCACCAGCACGTTTCTCTCTAAACATCTGGTTAGGCATGATAGGGGAACGGTTGTTAGGACCGATTGTTTTGCCACAACGCTTACAGTCCTGCATTACCTCGAGTTCTTGGAAAATACTTTACCCGAGCTTTTAGAAGATTTACTATAAATCTAAGGACTGAACTCTGGTTTACGCAAGATGGAGCTCCACCGCACTTTCCGCGTGCTGTTAGCGGACATCTTAACAATGAATTTCCTGGGAGATGGATAGGGCGAGCAGGTCCCATTGCTTGGCCTCCAAGGTCTGCCGATCTAAACCCGTTGGACTTTAGCATCTGGGGTTATTTGAAAAGTTTAATGTACGCAACACCGGTAAACGATCTTTCAGAGTTGCGCCAACGAATAGAACACTGTTGCCAGATAATACGAGAAAAATCCTTGGTTTTTGAAAGAGTGCGCGCTTCCTTTGAAAGCAGACGTAGATCCTGTGTCGAAATGGAAGGACGTCATTTTGAACATCTTCTTTAGTTATAATCTATTTTATGTTAAAATGCAATAAAAATCGCTAAAGCAAACTTATTCTGCAATTGCGATAAAATCACTGTTATCTCGTAAACAGTTAATTTGTGGACATATGTTTATTATTACTTTTAACCTTATTTTCGATCGTACTACATGCCCTTAAAATCTTTAAACGATGTTTCAAAACACCCTGTATATACTTCTTTTATACATAAAAAACATAATAATAAGCACGGAAGACGTGTGTTAGATATGAACGAGCAAACCAGATGTAATACGCTTGCAATAAAGCAAAAAGCATTCCACCCATCCTCTAGCATGTCCCACCGTAACTCCTTTTATGAAGAAGCGCCACACACAACATCTGCTAGTCGCAAACATTCTCCAAACGCGTATTTATGGCGCACCCCAAAGGGGCAGAGGGGGGGCGATGGAACGCCTTCTAGGTTACAGTGGCGTTCGTATTGCGAACTCGTAGATGCCGGCATCCGAGAGTGTCTTGCGCGACCACATTTCATCTGACGCCAGTAATTCACCGGGAATTATGGTCTGAGGCGGACGAGCTACCGAAATCTCTTATCTAGTTGCGGATGTCTAAACGTCAGACCGGAAATTCGAAGGTCGACAGCTTAGGCGTGAACAGGGGTGGTGGCGCGCTTTCGACTGGGATCGGCCAGAAATGTGGTAATCTATCATTCATATGAGTAGTGGTGAAAATTAAGACGTCTACGCGAAGAGGTTGTGGTGAGATTGTATCATTAGAGGGGATATTGTTTATTTTGGATGAGTGAATAGCCATGAAGGTCTTCTTGGACGATTATTTGTTGTTGTTGTTGTTGTCGGAAGCGTCGTGATATGGTATCTCCGAAAACACTGCGGCTTCTTGGCTTTTTTATATTTACTCTCCCATTTCTTTTACCCATCAATACCAGCCATTCCAGGATCCTAGTGCTTTGCACTAATCTGTACAGGTCTTTGATTGCTTGATCGAAGTAATCTTCTGGGTTCATTTTTGGCTTGCCAAAAATTGTCTCTCTCTTCCTTGCGTTCAGAGCCTCGTATTCACACAGAATGCGGTGTATCATCTCCAGTAATGATCCCAATTTATTCTATCCTGTCACGATGCGAAGAGAATTTGTACTCAGCTACAGGAAAATGTTAGTCACCGAAATAATGCAAGTAATTTCCGACAAAAAGACTGTAGCGAGAGTATTTCTGACCTCTCAAAAGCTTTTGACAGTGTTGACCATGTTATCTTACTGCGTAAACTAGAAGTAATGGGATTCCGAGGAATAGTCCCACTTGGCAAAATAACATGACTATAACGTCGTCTAAATGTTATCTTGTAACGCGAAATGTTACAAAAATATATACAATGTACCACATGCAGTAACATTTCTACGACTGTTTAATGTCCGCCTAAGCAATGTTACGAAACAATATTTCCTAGTAATGTTAATACGAGGTCTTCGATAACATTACTTTAACAGACAATTAATGTTAAGTATAGCTCTTCCGTAACATTTCTCATATGTTAAAGAGAAATATTGATACAGTGTGGCAATTAATGTTTCTAATAAATATATCTACACAAGTTTCTATTAGGATCTTTTATTTACTCCAAAAAATCTTGTTGCATTATACAAGAAACATGATGTTGAGGTTTTATCGAGAGGTTATATTAATTAATATAAAACGGAATTTCAATCAGTCTTATTGAAATCCAATGTTAATATTATAATTTCATGTTACCCTCGATAGATCGGGCCCTCTGTTTTACGAATTTATCTTCACTTACTAAAATTACATTAAAATTAACATTAAACATAATGCCAGAAAAATATAATGGATAAGACATTTTATAATATAACATTTTATAAGTCTTTTTTTGTAGTTATTTTTGCAGATACATTAAAATGGTCAATCATATATCATATAGTTCTATGTAAAAACTAAATAGTAATACTATGAATAATATTATAAATAGCTATTTAAGTAAACGAAATACATTAATAAATACTTTAAAAAGTAAAATACTGCTTACAGAAGACAATAAAGGCATTTATTGATTAAAAAAAAGTACATTAAATTCCATTTTAATAAACTTCAGTATTGGAAACAGATTATGGGGCACATAAATTAACATGAATAAGAATCTAAACAAAAACTCACAACACATAGAAAAACGCCCCGAATGCATTTTATTTCCTTGAACATTTGCTGTTTTTTCTATCAAATCTTTGTTTTGCATAACGAAACCATTCCATGACAGTTACTTCGTATTCTGTATCTGTGAGTACCATATTTCTTCTAATTCTCTCTGAAATTAAAAAAAAGACACCGTCAAAAATAGAGATAAGCTGCATATTTTATATATAACACTGTTTATAATTATTGTAAAATTTGTATTTGATCAAGAATTACTATCAGTTCTAAGAATGACATTACGAGACATTGCTCATTCTTATAGCACAACAGGGAGGTTTTACTATAACATATATAGGTTATGATATACATAATACAATCTGTCTTAAAGATCTTCGATGAATTTGAAAGGATCGACATACCTACTTTAGCATTATACATAAAACTTACCTGATAATGTTAATTCACTATTGACGGGAATTTTTTCTCATCAAAACAATTGCGACGCACAATCCCAAGATGGTCCTATCCACGCCCTGTACAATCACTATTAACGTATATTGTGAAAAAGGGGGTTCACAGGTTCACGCTAACTCGTGCATGCGCGGTACGAGAAAACTTGTGATGGCAAGCGATACTAACTTTTACAAATGCGCAGTGCGCAACCACAACCCCACTAACATGATTATTATAGGCTACAAAAAAATGTTAAAAAATTTCATCCTGATTATTTACTTTATAGAGAAAATTTGCTCCATTAGTTTTGTGTTTTCAAAATTCTAAATTTGCAGAAACATATATACGTATCTATCTTACACTATGTTAATGTTACAAGCGCAAATGTTGTAACATTCCTTGTAATGATTCACCTGGTAAATATGGCAATGATACAACTAGATATTACTTCAACATTTCTGACAACAAAGTCTTTGTTTTTGCAACATTGTTTTAAAATATTTTTTCCTGATTACATTGAAATGTTACTGTAATGGCCTGCAATATTGCTATCATTATTTAATGTTGCTGCAAAATTTCAGTAACATGTTTTTGTTTAACATCGCTGTCTAGTAAATAATGTAATATTACTGGGATATCTGCAACATTACTTGCCAAGTGGGGTGGTTAGCTTACTGAGGTCGTACTTAACAGTTCATAAACAATGCATAGAAGTAACCATAAAGGGTGAGATAGTTCCATCAAGTTGGCTAAACACTGATAGAGGTGTACCACAGGATTCGTTACTAGGATCTTTTCTGTTTATATTGTACACAAATGACTAAACCTGGCATAACAAATCATTTTCTAAAGATGTAGGCGGATGACACATCCGTGATAATTTCAGTGAACTCAAAGATGAAATAGTGAGCGTTACTATAAGGATGGACACCTGGTTCTAGGGAAATAATTTATCATTAAACACGGAAAAAACAAATTTAATAAAATTTGCTCTAAGAAATAACGAACCAATAACAATTAATTACGACACCAAACAATTAACATCTACAGATACAATTAAATTCTTGGGGCTACATCTAGACAGCACCCTAAACTGGAAAGGGTATGTTAATATACTCACCAAAAAATTATCTGGAATGGTTTATGGACTGAGGGAATATCTTCAGAAATCCACAAGGAAACAGCACTAGATGCGTATCACGCTTACGTAGCGTCCAGGCCAAGCTACGAAATAATCTTCTGGGGCAACTCGATTGACGTAGAACTAGTATTTAGACTTCAAAAAGCATGTATACGAAGTGTTTTCGGGATGAAAAAAAAAGAGAAACTTGCAAAGAAACATTCAAAATGAATAATACGCTTACCTTACCGGGAATATATATTTATGAATGTTCGTGCTTTGGAAAGAAACACTACAGTGAGTTACTGGCCAAATACAAAACAAACCATAATTAAAATACTCGCGAGTGTAATAAAGCAACATTTTGGCAACTACCGGTTCTTCTAGCCTGTTATGAAATGAAGAAATTCTTTTTATATGTTGCTGTCCTATGTTACGATAATCATCCTAACTAATAACAACTACCTACCTAATATATCGAGATTTTATTTGGGTTAGTTTCTTTTTAAATATTATCCTTAATAGAAGAAAAGTTGCATGCCAAGCTGTTGTATAGATAGTGCTATTCCACTGGAAACAGCAATCCCTTCTTTTGATTCTTGCATCAGTTATTCATTACACTTTATGCTGTTGTTATCACAGGCTAATCTATCTTTAAACTTTAAGCAATTTCTCTATGTTACAACTGTTTTATTTTGTAAGACCAGATTATTTCAGAAAGTAATGTTCATTTTTACACGATCCCCAACAAACGCTCAATACCTCTTCCTTTCCAATTCTTCGCTACCATTTAACCTCAAACATTCACGAACTGCGAGAAGCACTGCGAGTTCATCTGCCCAAACGGGCACATCTCTAAGGGAAAACAATTTTTGAATTCATCCCCCTCATACACGCATAGATTATCCGCGTCTATACTTTGCCGATCTCTTCTCCAGAAATAAACACCCAACATTTCGCTGCAGAGTTTCCAAGGACGAAAAAATAACTGAGCGAACGTGACTCGATTACGCCACATTCCTTCTGACTGGAGTGTAGCTGGCGCCTTCTAGAGATGGGAGATAGGGTATCAGTACGTGATAAGCGGGGAATTAATTCCGTGTTACCGTTCGACTAGAGGTTCTAGCGCCCGATGGGATGAAATATCTGGGCGGATTTAAATCGGAAAGGATCTTACGTCGAGTTCCGCTTGAGAAGGGTGCTTTTGTATAATTTCAGGATTCGTAGATAAGAGACGTAAAGGTCGTGAATTTTCAATGTGCGCGCTAAAAATGTGTGCTTAGGGTGTGGAATATAAGTGTTGAGGTGTATAAAATTTTGATTAGACTCTAATTGAAAAAGCTCTCACGTGGAGCACCTCAAGCTTACTTATTATATTTCAGATTTAAATCAAAATACAGAATTCTGCGAACAATACTGATATTTGAATCAAATCTTGAATCTGTTATTTTTGAAACATCTTGAGGAGACAAATTACTTATCTCGTTCAGGAAGCGAGATATGAGAAAATTTATTTAGATTTTAGGCTTATTTTTGCATCTGCTATCCGTCGGCATGATATCGTCCCCTATTTTAAAAACACTCTGTATAGACAAAACTTTGATGGCTAATATCTCGTTCGGGAAGCGAGATAAGAGAAAATTTTATTTAGATTTTGGGCTTATTTTTGCATCTGCTATACGTTGGCGAGATATCGTCCCCTATTTTAAAAACACCCTGTATAGACAACAACTTTGATGGCTAATATCTCGTTCAGGAAGCGAGATATGAGAAAATTTTATTTAGATTTTAGGCTTATTTTTGCATCTGCCATACGTTGGCAAGATATCGTCCCCTATTTTAAAAACACTCTGTATAGACAAAACTTTGATGGCTAATATCTCGTTCGGGAAGCGAGATAAGAGAAAATTTTATTTAGATTTTGGGCTTATTTTTGCATCTGCTATACGCTGGCAAGATATGGTCCCCTATTTTAAAAACACCATGTATAAATAAAACTTTGATGGCTAATATCTCGTTAAGGAAGCGAGATATGAGAAAATTTTATTTAGATTTTGGGCTTCTTTTTGCATCTGCTATACGTTGGCAAGATATCGTCCCCTATTTTGAAAAAACCCTGTATAGACAAAACTTTGATGGCTAATATCTCGTTCAGGAAGCGAGATATGAGAAAATTTTATTTAGATTTTAGGCTTCTTTTTGCATCTGCTATACGTCGGCATGATATCGTCCCCTATTTTAAAAACACCCTGTATAGACAAAACTTTGATGGCTAATATCTCGTTCGGGAAGCGAGATAAGAGAAAATTTTATTTAGATTTTGGGCTTATTTTTGCATCTGCTATACGTTGGCGAGATATCGTCCCCTATTTTAAAAACACTCTGTATAGACAAAACTTTGATGGTTAATATCTCGTTCAGGAAGCGAGATAAGAGAAAATTTTATTTAGCTTGAGTAGGTACCTTTCATATCAGATCCGTTATCGTTTCGTTGCCCTCTTACGTTCTCTAAAGTCAATCCAAGTGCTGATAATTAATTGTTAATTTCAATGCAAATGGATCACAATGGAAGTAATTCTAAATCTATCGCTGCTACATATTTACAAACAAGTGTAACGGTGTTTCTATTTTACCGAAGTTAATTTAACGCAACGGATATTATAGAATGGATATTAAATATTTTGAAATAAAATTTATTTAATTGTTCCTCATAACAATAAATCAAATATTAGTTTGTACAGTTTTTTCCTGTCCTAGCGAAACTAATCCCTTGGAACACAGATGGCGTTGCAAAATAAATTACATAAAGCATGTGCCCTTAATTAAAATAAGTTGATAATTAATTATAATTCTAAATGTGATTTAAAAATTAAACAATTTATTTTATGTGAACGTGAAACATTACACCGTTATAGCCAGAGACGTAATTGTGGTTATTGATCTGAAGATAATTCCAAGTGGACGAACATTTTTTTTTTTTTCGAAAGCAAGAATTAAAAGATGCCTAAAGCAATATACCTTACACCTAAAATTTAATAATCCGCATATTGCAATCGACATAAATGGATTTCCGGGTTCAATTAGTATCACGCTATAATTCTAGCGACTAAATTAATAATACCAGAGCGAGTACTCAAAGCAGGCATACAGAGGGCGCTCTAGTATCACCCATACGCAGTTATAGTAATTGCTTCGTCGAAGCGTGAGAACCGTTGACACGGTCATTGCGACCGGCTCATACGTACAATTTCATATTGCACATGGTCGAGATGAAATTAACTAACACGCAAGCACAGACATACCGAAATGCGCCCTCATTATCGAAGTACGGACGCGTAGACGCGATATTAACTTACATACAAGCTACTAGTAAAGTTGATGGCCCAAGCGATGCACTGCTTATTAGATTGCAAAATGGCCAAACAATGTAATAACGTTATAGAGCCGAACGCTTGTTGTACATCGATTAGAGATCAAATGGGTTTTGATGCGAAGACGATAAGGCTGGAAGTGTTAAGTAAGGAAAGAAGTTGCAGTAAGAGGTTTTGCATCAAGCGTAAATGTCGCCAAAATGATGTATAAAAGGGGAAAATACGGTTTATCACTTTTTTAATACAAAGTGAAATATTAAAATACGTGAACCGAATAGAGTATTTGAAATAGTAACGCTTTTTATCATGCAAGTGAAAGAATGTAAAGTGACAACCCCACCTACCCACTTGGCAAAATAACATGACTATAACGTCGTCTAAATGTTATCTTGTAACGCGAAATGTTACAAAAATATATACAATGTACCAGATGCAGTAACATTTCTACGACTGTTTAATGTCCGCCTAAGCGATGTTACCAAACAATATTTCCCAGTAATGTTAATACGAGGTCTTCGAGTAACATTACTTTAACATGACGATTAATGTTGAAGTATAGCTCTTCCGTAACATTTCTCATATGTTAAAGAGAAATATTGATACAGTGTGGCAATTAAATGTTTCTATAAATATATCTACCCTAATGTTTCTATTAGGATCTTTTATTTACTCCAAAAGTTCTTGCTGCATTATACAAGAAACATGATGTTGAGGTTTATCGAGAGGTTATATTAATTGATATAAAACGGAATCTCAATCAGTCTTATTGAAATTCAATGTTAATATTATAATTTCATGTTACACTCGATAGATCGGGCCCCTCTGTTTATACGAATTTATCTTCACTTCCTAAAATTACAATATTAACATTAAACATTAATGCCAGAAAAATATAATGGATAAGACATTTTTATAATATAACATTATAAGTCTTTTTTTGTAGTTATTGTTGTAATTATATATCATATAGTTCTATGTAAAACTAAATAGTAATACTATGAATAATATTATAAATAGCTATTTAAGTAAACGAAATACATTAATAAATACTTTAAAAAGTAAAATGCTGCTTACAGACGACAATAAAGGCATTTATTGATTAAAAAAAAAGTACATTAAATTCCATTTTAATAAACTTCAGTATTGGAAACAGATTATGGGGCACATAAATTAACATGAATAGAATCTAAACAAAAACTCACAACACATAAGAAAAACGCCCCGAATGCATTTTATTCCTTTGAACATTTTGCTGTTTTTCTATCAAATCTTTGTTTTGCATAACGAAACCATTCCATGACTGTTACTTCGTATTCTGTATCTGTGAGTACAATATTTCTTCTAATTCTTTCTGAAATTAAAAAAAAAGGCACCGTCAAAAATAGAGATCAGAAAAACTATTTTATTTATAAGAAAATTGAGGATAAGCTGCATATTTTATATATAACATTGTTTATAATTATTGTAAACTTTGTATTTGATCAAGAATTACTATCAATTATAAGAATAACATTACGTGACATTGCTCATGCTTATAGCACAACAGGTAGGTTTTACTATAACATATATAGGTTATGATATACACAATACATATCTGTCTTTAAAGATCTTCTATGAATTTGAAAGGATCGACATACCCACTTCAGCATTATAAATAAAACTTACCTGATAATATTGATTCATTATTGACGGGAATTTTTTCTCATCAAAATAATTGCGACGCACAATCCCAAGATGGTCCTATCCACGCCCTGTCCAGTCACGATTACCGTATATTGTGAAAGAGGGGGTTCACAGGTTCACGCCAACTCGTGTATACGCGGTACGAAAAAACTTGTGATGGCAAGCGATACTAACTTTTACAAGTGGGCAGTGCGCAACCACAACTCCACTAACATGATTATAATAGGCTATATAGACAAAAAATGTTAAAAAATTTCATCACCATTATTTACTTTATAGAGAAAATTTGCTCCATTAGTTTTGTGTTTTCAAAATTCTAAATTTGCAGAAACATATGTACGTACCTATCTTACACTTTATAAAATGTAAATTTTGTAAATATGGCAATGTCACAACTAAATATTACCTCAACATTTCTGACAACAAAGTCTTTGTTTTTGCAACATTGTTTTAAAATATTTTTTCCTGATTACATTGAAATGTTACTGTAATGGCCTGCAATATTTCTATCATTATTTAATGTTGCTGCAAAATGTCAGTAACATGTTTTTGTGTAACATCGCTGTCTAGTAAATAATGTAATATTACTGGTATATCTGCAACATTACTTGCCAAGTGGTTAGTTATGCAAATCAAAGGGTGTCTATCAACATGTGTAACGAATATTAAGGAATAGAAAACATTCCATATCAGGAAGTTGTATCTTGAGGTTCAGTAATGCCCTCAGTATCGCCTGGTCATTTGTAGCAATATAAATCCTCTTATTTTCATTTTCAGTTGCACAATGCAATATTGCGTATTGCCTCTGCTGTGCCCAAAAAAGCAATAATGTATGTTTTGATGTGTGTGTGAATTACATGCATAGTCGCTCTAAATAAAATATATTTTTTTTTAAAATTAATAAAAAAATTTAGGCAATATGTAACACAAAAGAGAAGAATTTTATTTAAATTTAATCTTAAATACGATACAATAATTATTACATTCTAACTTTTCCTTTCTAGACACTTAGTAATCCTTTTCTCCAAAGAGCTGTCAACCTTGGCGAAATTCTCTATAGCCCTTCTACGTATCTTGATCGATGTAACATCCCTCAAGCTATCGCAAAGGTTAGCTATAAACCTCTCTTTGGCGTCGTCGTCAAAAACCTTCTGATATAGACCTCTACCTTGACTAAAGTTATCCTCATCCCCTGTATCGTATCGTTTAACGTCTCCAGTAATTTTCAACGGAGTCTCAGGCGTCTTCGACTTGGGTAGAACATCAGGGCCATCAAAGCTATTCGGATAATAATTCGGCCCACCTCCTTGATTGGTAAAAGCTAGTGGACCATCTCGTTGATAGTTCTTAACGCTGTACGGGCAATTGATAGGGAGTTGGAGGTAATTAGCACCCAAACGGTGACGATGGGTGTCTCCATAGGAGAACAGGCGACCCATGAGCACTTTATCGGGTGATGGTTCTATGCCAGGAACCATATGAGCCGGACTGAAGGCTATTTGTTCAACGTCAGCGAAATAATTCGTTGGGTTTTTATCTAAAACTAATTGCCCGACTTGGACGAGTGGATAATCGCCTTTGGGCCATACTTTGGTAATGTCAAAAGGGTTGAATGGCGACTTTTCGGCCTGCTCGAAAGTCATCACTTGTATATACAAAGTCCACGTAGGGAATTCACAATTATCTATGGCTTCGTATAGATCTTCGATTGCGTAATCTGGAGATTTACTCACTATACACGAAGCTTCGTCTGATTCCAGATATTTAATCTCTTTCGTCTTGTAATGGAACTTACAGTAGACGGCCTTACCCGAGGAGTTGACCAACTTGAAGGTGTGTCCACCGTAGCCGTTCATAAAACGATACCCGTCTGGAATGCCCCTATCCCCGAATAAGATCATGATCTGATGAGTGGTTTCCGGTCTTAAACTGGCGAAGTCCCAAAACATATCCGGATCACGTAAATGCGTAACCGGATGTCGTTTTTGAGAGTGCACCAAGCTCGGGAACAAAATCGGGTCCTTATAAAGAATACAGGCGTATTATTGCCGACCAGATCCCAGATTCCTTCTTCGGTGTAGAATTTTACAGCGAAACCTCGAGCATCCCTAACTGTATCGGCCGAACCTAATTCTCCAGCGACCGTAGAGAATCTAACAGCGATCTTTGTCTTCTTACCGACCGTGTTAAAGATTTTCGCGGCACAATATTTGCTAATGTCGTGAGTTACTTGGAAGTAGCCGAAGGCACCTGCACCTTTGGCATGGACCACTCTCTCCGGAATTCTTTCCCTGTTGAAGTGAGCCAACTCCTCGAGAAATTGCGTGTCTTGCAAGAGCATATAACCTGTTTTGCCGACTGTGAGGGAAGCATTCTTTTCCGCAATCGGAGCACCAGTGGCTGTTGTAATGACGTGACTTTCGTGTGCCTGTTCTGGCTTTTTCGGTTTTGAGTCGCTGGATCTGCATCTCCTTGCATCTTCGTATGCGCAATTAAGTAAAATCGTTTTGAAAAATGTTCGAGTTTTGCTTCTATGAGACCCGGTAAGGATTTGGCGTATGACAAGTAACATGTTCACTTTATGATTAATCGAATGACGTGTGTCAAAAATTGTGGTTTTGGCGCTAAATCGGAACATCCATCATAGATGTCGGTACAGTTATTAAGTTTGTTCGCGTCGCATGAACTATTTGCACTATTATGCACTTTAAGAACTTTTGTGTGCATAATAGTGCAATTAGTTCATACGACGCGAACAAACTTATTGACTGAAATAAGTATTTCGCATGTTTATGACGGATTCGTGTTTATATATAATAGAGAACAGCTCATGAAAAGTTAATTTTACTCCAAATAAAATATACTATTTTTTCTTCAAACGTTGGCAAATTTATACAACAACATCTACAAAATGATCAATTAAATTCACTCTCCAGTAAGCCATGACTTTATTTATTTAAAATATCATATTGGTAGTGACAAATAAAATACACCTGTCGTGGGCATCCCTGTCACAGTATATTACAGTAAGGACAAAAATCCATTGTTCTTGAGTGGTCCGTTTTGAATGACCTTCAAGTCCAGCTGCCATTTGTAAAGCTGTGGCGGGAATTTTCAAACGTGTAGAATAATTTATATTTTAAAGGAAGTAGAAAATGGATTAAAAAATACACAAATTATGCGTTTTTTATTCTGATTTTGTTGCAAATATTTATGAACAGTTTATAGTAATAAAAAACACGATTCCAGTAAAATAATGTTTGATTAAGTGATACATATATTTACAAGTGTTTTACGATAATTATGTTCAAATTCTTTCCTTTTTGTGAAATAAATCTTTGTTTATATTTTTATAGTGTAACAGCTTCTTCCAGGAATAAATATGTTGTGGTTCTTTCTCAAATAAATTAATAAAAATGCAACAGCATCGGTGGAAAGGACTTTCAAATTTCTGACACGAATACACAATAACTTTTAATTAGGGTTCAAGAGTTATGACTATATCGTTCTGTGCGATACAAAGATTGTTCCTTTCTATTCGACTACTTCATTTCTAACATCCAACCCCGTACTGGTTTGTCAACAATAATGTCCGGGGGTGCACAAGTGGATAGAGTTCAGACGAAGACTATATAATATCGAATTGTCTATAATGTGAATAAATGTGATTAAAATTATACAGTATAATGCAGTTCAAACAAAATCACATTATTTTAAAAAGTGAACATAAAATGAATTAGGTTAGTTACTGCGATAAATAGCAATCTAGCTTAAAATGTGTATCTAACAAATAAATTGATTTAATATGACCTAGGAATCTCTGCACAACGATAATAATTCTTCTTATTCATGTACTTTCTTAATTCTTGTCGTGTCATATATATTAGATTCATTCGGAAATCCCAAGAAACTGCGACCATCGTTAGCATCAAAATTTATCTTGCGAGAGTGACTGGCACTACAACATGATACCCATTGGTGTCTTCTTTCACGATAATTTGAGTTATTTCACTTAAACCTAACAATATAATATATAAGAAAGAAATGTAAATGTTATGGCAACTGGCAACCGATCTTACCTTTTACACAAGAACATCATAGTTCATTAAATGTTTTTAAAACTGCAGGGATAATTCAAAACTAATAAAATACGTAAAATAAATAAATAAAACAAGTAAATAATATATTAAACGAGGAGTAAACTAATTGTGTAGATACGAACGTAAACAATAACAAACTGCCATTTTGGGAAGCTGTTGTTTGTGTGAAGTTAGGTTTAGAAATCTGGACCGCCATAACTCCTCTCGATGTACTCTGTCCCTGTCCAACTTGAATTAGACAAATCCTGACGCTTTCTCCTCCGAAGAGGAAGTAGTTTAGGTGTCAACACTTAGGGGCACTGGAGTCAACATGCAAATATATAAAATTGCCTACGTACAAGGAAAGAAATTTTCAAAAAATGTGTTAATAAGATTGCATATAATTTAGGCGCAAGTATGTCACCACAATTATCATTTGTTCTAGTTTGAAAAATCGCTTGTATTTCAATAAATTTATTTAATTTCATTGATAAGTAGCACCTCTTTTAAGAAAACTGATTATTCTAAAGCAAAAATGATTATTATTTAGTCATTTCTAGTTAACTGAAGTGTCATGTTGACATTTAGAAAATTAAATGAAAGCTGAGTATTTTAAATGACAAAAATATATTTTCGTGAAGTTGTGAAGTAGTAGGCGCAGTACTTGCTTCTACAAAATTATTTTGGTTCCCACTAGAAGCTGGCAGGTAACAGGCCATGCTTCGTAAATATTTATTTATGCTATAAACATTTAATGTTAATTCACCTTTTTTACAAAATTATAAAAAATACAATACTTTTTCTTTACGAAATATTTGTTTATTTCCAAAAACACCTTCATATGCTTACAAATTCATGTTATTGCTTGAAAATTGATTGTATTATCGTGATAATTTATCATGTTTTTGCATAGAGTGTAATTATTTGCAATAATAATACATTAAATTTTCAAACAATAATTATATAAGAGGAAAACAGTAGGATATACATTCAAATTTCGCACTCTTAGCGACGCGAGCGCCCTCTATGGAGTGATATCAGAACCTTTCAAAATCGGTGCCCATCACATTGCACGACGTAGCAACTTTTCATCGTTAACTATTTCCAGTGTACCTCATCTCTGGTCATGGGTACTGCATTGGTTTATTGACACTCAAAAACGTTTACAATAAATCATAGATTTTTTAATATCGAATCATACTTTGGAAATGGTGTAAAATTAGAAAATGTTGTACTCTTAGCAGCCATGTATGGAAGAATTGCGGGGCAGAATTTCCAAATTTTCCAGTAACATATGACAATTTGCGACAATGATACAAGAATCAGTGGCAAAATTCTATGAAACAGGATCTGTTCCTCGAAAACCAGGTAGTGGTAGACCATTAAAACAGACACTTGAAAATGTATCAGATGCTGAGGAACGAATAACTCACTTAGCTAAAAGAAAATGATTTGTAAGCTTTCACAGCGAACACAACTTTCATATGGAACATGCCATACAATCCTTAAAAAAAAAAAAACAGTAGATGATACTAAATTAAACGAAAACGCGATAAAACATGCACCTATACAACAGTTGTTTGAATGTATAATAATAATAATAATAACTTTATTTCACTGTAAGCAATAAGTACAAGAAAACGTCGACAGCAGCAAAGAAACAAAACTAACAGAGCTAAATAGTTAGGGCCGAACAGCAGCCAATTAATTATATAACTTATAACTTTGACAAAATTCATAGTAATCATTAACACAATAACAATTTATGTTTAAAGTACGTTTTTAACACGATTTTTAAATCTACCAAATTGTGTTATTGCTTTTATATCATTTGGTAGAACATTGAAAAGCTTACAACCGACAAATTGTACACTTTTTTGAAAGATTTATTTTTTATGTAAAGGAGGAAGTAAATAACAGAAAGATCTTGTACCGTACTCGTGGTTAGTATGAGTTTTAAAATCCTCTATATTTTTATACACAAAGCTCAATACTTCAAGGATGTAAATATCATAAAAGATGAGATATCTTTCATTCCTAAAAATAGGCCTACATGAGTCTCTAGGTTTCAAACTGTACAAAATACATAAAGCACGTTTTTGCAGAATAAAAATCCTTTGGGCACTGCTGGAAGAGCCCCAGTAAAGCACCCCAGATCTAAGTCTAGAAAAAAACTCAGCATAGTATATAAAACGCAGAATAATGGTGTCAGATGTAGATAAATATACTGGTGTTAAATTATCTCTATGGAAACCAATAAGGACGCTAGAATTTACTGGATAATTTGAAAGGAGGTCCGTATGATTAAAAACCAGAGAGGTTGTATAAAAAAAATATTGCTTTTGTATTTTTAGCTTTAATGGATATTTGCTAAATATTTTTTTTAAATATTTTCCACTATCGATGTCTGCTTCTTTTTTTTTTTAGCAATTATGCATTGAATATAGAGTAATATAAAAATGTCAATGCTTTATAAATAGGTGGTTTAAGCTTTTAGCAGAAAGAATTTATTACCCCATTAAACCAACCCCAAATTAACAAAATACGATAACTCAGCAAAGGTAACGGTACGTATTCCTAATTACCTTAAAGACAGTGGAAGGAAAAGAACGATTAGCGATAACTGGAAGTTGTACATCACCCAAATGTAGAGTGCAGCAATTATAAATCGAAAAAACGGTCTGTAACTCTAATTTGCGCTAATCGGAAGGTCGATTAGTCCTGTTTTCCTACATCCATTCACTCATTTATCTCAGACGGTTGGATTAAGTGTCCCCTCTTTTTAAAATCTTGGAAAATTTACTTGTGAAATAGTTCCCATCTACTTAAAACGATTTTGGTCGATACAAAAGGACGTTGTCTATTTATATTTTACGATTTAATTCCAAATCAGCCCTTTTTGAGATACTCTTAAACCAGCTTACGGAAAATAGAAGTGTTATCAAAAACCACTATAGCAAAAACTGACTTTGCTAAAGGAAAGACTACAATCAACATAACAAAACCATTCTCAGCACGGCGATTGACGGCGATCAAAAGTTGTGGTTTATTGAAGTTTTACATTGATTTCTTTTTACTTAGTTACTTTAGATCCTTGATTGTTAATTATAATTAAGGGACGAACGATAACATCTAAGATACCTACAACGAGTATCAGCATAAATATAAAATTTTACGTCAAGTTTTATACTGTAAATAAAGAAATAAAGTCATTACAAATGATATGGCAAACATAATAGATCGGTCAATCGTCAACAGTGTTACCCCATTTATACATATTGTGTGGCAACTTTGGATCTTCTTTTGTTATAAATATGCTAGCTTGCATTCATCTATCACCTATTTATAAACCCAAACAGTCCGTTTGAAACCAGTTCTAGCTAATCCGAACGTGTCAATTAACTAAACCACTAGTAGTCTAACAGTGAACTGTCGCCGTGAAAAAAAAAATCCAGCGACACACATTCAACAACAAAAGCACGTAAACAAACTCTCCGGCAAAACAAATTTCAAATCATTTGTTCATAGCGTCGTACAACTTTGGAACGTGTCACGTATAGATGTCGCTGTGCTATTGTCCTTCTCATGAATTTAAATTCGACAATACTGTCAATCAGACGGGATTCGTTTGTTTTGTTTTTTGTTCGTTTGAGAGCATGCCATCTCTACGTGATTGAACAACTGGAATCTTGTGTACACTATCTATGCCTGAATATGTATGTCAATTTCTTATTCGTTCGTAATAAAATGAATATTGTATCGTCTGGCAGGATTTGTTTTTGTTTTTCTGCACCGTTGAATTGGAATTCACGCATCCAATTAGATTTGAAATTAAATAAACATATGCCCGAATGCCAACCAAACAAGTAGGTGAAATAATTTAATTTGCTAACGCTTTTGATGTAATTTACACAAACTGTTGTCCACGTGTGGTCTTTTGTAAAATTTAATTAACACACAGAAATACACAGAAATGTTGTTCCAAATAGATAAACAGGAAATCACATCGCAATTGTATTGTTATGTGCGGTCACTTTGAAAACCAACGATATGGATGCGAAGCGAAAACGGTTAACCACATTTATAATAATACCCATGGTAATAATAATAATTTATTACCAAGCAAATAGCATTATTCTCTTATGATAACATTATTGGGTACGTTTTTATTGCTGACAATTCAGGCATGAAATTACTTTACCAGATTCTTTCTGTGTTAATGTATCCACTTGGTGAAATATGTATATTAAGCTTAATAGTTACAATAAGGGCACGTGAATCAATAAATACTAGTGTTTTACGCGATAGTAGTATACAATGTTGTCCACTTAAATATGAAACTTTCAGCAGTGATTCTGCATATAAATTGTACAAAATAAAAGTTAGTGCTTCTTTAGAAATATATTAGATTATAATCAAAGTATATATAAATGAATAAAAATAAAGGTTAAGTATGTCAAGTTGTTTTTGCACATCACATATGTAAATCGTGTTTGTAGCCGTGGTAATTAAGTATATACTGCTATGATATTTAAGGTATGGAATCTATTTTAAAGGCATTCACAACAAGGTTCTAGACTAAAGGAACAAGTAATTCAAAAGTGAGGCGTGTACTCAGTTGCCTACTCTACAGGCGAATTATGAATTTGTTAAAGATAGTTATTTAAAATGAATAATATTAGCATTAGGTGCTAAATATTGCTTTATTTTAATGTAAACTTTATTTTATATGTTAATTCAAACTGACTGGTATCTTTTTATGTTCGTTATATTTGCTCGGAGAGATTTTTCAATCTCCGGGGTGTTTGTATTTCAACGTTTGACGTATTCCCCTCAATCTATAGAAAATAACGGTATTTTAATGTCGGTTAGCTTTATCTTTCAAAATTCAGGTTGGTCGACCTGTGTGATAACAATCGAAGGCTGTTGACCGTTGAATATGATTTGAATTCTCATTCTGTTGGTGGCTACCAGATACGACGGTTGTCTTAATCTTCCTATAACGTTTTTTGCCACAACTGTAAAAAAATTTATCAAAGTTCCAAGAAGTTTTACCTAAAAAAAAAAGTATCGATACAAATCCTGTTTATTAAATCCTTATCGAATACCTGAATTTGCCAAGAAAATATCCTATAAATATCCTACGAAGACTTCCCGACCAGATAGCCTTTTCCATGCCTTTGACCGAGACCGGAGGCCCATCTAACTGAACCACGTTCTCCAGCACCAGAGTTTGCCAGCGTCGTGTCCTTTCAAGTTGGTATCTCCTTAGAATCACGTCACCTAAAACAGAACGGAATTAATTCAGTTCCCTTTCAAATTTAATCAGAAACTTATATTTTTGTGTAATTTATTTTCACCATACGATAATTTGGGGGTTAGTTTATAAGAACCGCCATTTAGTTTAGTTAATTTAGTAATTTCTATATGTAAGGGTTGTATAAAAATATCACCGAGTTGATCTCTGATAAAATAGCTTTCTTCTTTATCTTTAACAAATAAATATAATAATAGATTATCGTTTGCTATAAAAATTTTAGTATTTGCCGTTTACAGATAGATGGCGTCGTTATTTATTTGATATTTAATTTATTATATGACGTTTCCATAACCTCATTAGTTTTAAAATGCCAGGAGAGTTTGAAGACGTGTTTTTGTATTAAAGATTGTCTTATATAGTATTTCCTGATTCCATTTTACGTACCTTTGTGATCATTAGAGTCTCAATTGATAAGGAAACATAGCATTTGGGTAAATAAATAAAGATTTAAGCTTGTTTTGGTTTGAAACGTTGTTTTTTATTTGTACAGTAAGTGTTTACATCGATTTTCGATAGTTACTTATATCAAAATTTAATAAACCGAGAAAGGGCTTTGTGCGCCTGTTAGGTGAGAAAATTAACTGCCTATTCGTTAATAAGCGTCCGGAGTACGATTCTGACAGACGATCTGGCCCCTTTGAAGCGTCCCATACCCACCTAGCAGGTAGGAAGTCACTTTCCACAGTTTTCTTGCACTTACTGAGAGAGGTCGCTGGGTGTATTGAAACCACTAATTTATTTAATTGATTTTTATTGAAAAAAAAAGAAAAAAAAACAAAATCGTAAACGGACAAGCCAAATAAATTAAAGTAAATTGAACATAATAATAATATTGTATTGAATGTTGAAAAAATAGAATTTTAAAATCCCGGGCATTGTGTTCTGAAAAACAGAGCAATACATTCATCGTACGGTAACTGTATGATTTTAATGTAGTTTCCTTGGTATCGATACTAATTCAAGGATGAGGACTTAATGTAGCTCGTATTAAATAAATGACTGGGGGTCCATGGAGACGAGGTGGTTGTTGATAAAAAAAAATGTCTTCCTTTAAAAATTGTTTGAATTTTTCGTGAATTCAAATTAATTAAATCATATTTCCGCAACATCTTCTATGTGAATTTTGTATTTACCATTGCGCTGAAAGTATATGAAAGAGACGTCAAGATGTCTTATCATTAGAAGAATTGGCTCTATAAGCCTACCTTCGTACAGCAAGAGAAAAAAGTTTCCACGTAGCTTGGTTGTAAAGTAAAAATGTGACGTGAACACAACTTTTACGGGATATATTGTAAATATCGGGCTTCACTGAATAAAATAAAAGAAAAAAAAAAGAATTTGGGTAGTTTTTTTTCGGCTGAAATATTGAAAATTAGTTATCCCTTTTTTTTCCAGACAGTTTGATTTAAAATAGTTGTTGTTAACATTGTTAAATTGTTTTAAAAATGTAACTATTAAATATGTTTTTTAAAATGTTGTGAATGTCCCTAGATATATAATTTAAAAATAATAAAAAAAAAAATAATAATAATAAAACAAGTTAAATTATAATTATACTGTTCTGAGGAAGACAAGAAAAATAAAGATTGTCGAAACGTTAAAAAAAAGATTTGTTTAACTTTTTAAGTCATCATGAAAATTAGCCGCTACCCTCACGAAGGAAAAAAAAAAGGGATAACTGTACATAATTAACGGCTACGAAAAGAACATCATCAAATTGAAAATTAGTGTACTTATCTTGAGTAAGAATCCTTATGCTCTCCAAATGTTTTTGATATATTATTATACAATAAAAGCAGGTAATACATTAAATGATTAAAATTAAACTATAGATTCAATATTGAACGCAGTAAAAGTCTTCTATTATACACATTAGTGATTTAGAAGACAATCACGTGCAGCCTCCTCGGCTACCTAGTTACTACTGGTAAAATAATATAATATATAAATTATATATATTCACCTGCAGTGGTGGATTTGAAGCATGTGTATAAGCTGTTAGCCATCTAGCGCAGAGGATTGCATTTGAATATTATTTAACATAGGTATCTATAAAGAAAAAGGCAGATTAAAGAATAAAAGTTTATATTTGTTATTAAGTAAAATATTAGCTGAGCAATCCTTTATAAAAATCACCAACATTTTTTGCCTTTTGTAGTTGCAATTATTATAACGAACATTGTTTGAAAATTATTTAATTTCACAATTTTTTGTCACGACGTCATTTTTTGGTTTTATAAAACATTGCGTTACCTCATACTTCTTGCATTGCGTCGTAACTTGTTGTGTTATGACGCAAAGGAATAAAAATAACAAAGCTGGTAATAAAACTTATAAATACAGTAAACATTTTCAATAAATGATATTCAAGTTGTCATTTTATCTGTCATAAATCGCAGGAAATCCTATTGTCGAGTGCACAGAAACTTTTAATTCCAGTGAACATTTTTATGTTTTAGAAACATTTTTTTACGTATGTGCAACATCCCTGAAACTGTTAACGTCTACCTCATTTTATGTTTCGTTAAAGCGTCGCGATAAAACAGGTTTTTATGGAGTTGCTGCGCGCCCAGGAATGATTTTAAATCACCACTGTGCTCACCCTTGATATGACAATTGATAGGTTTCGAAATTTTATATAAATCACAGCAAATAAAGAGTTATATGGGGCGGCTCGTTTCATTTGAAACGCTCTGTATATATAGTGTGTTAAAAAAAGGTTGTCGGATATTTTACCCAATTGTAGTACTGGTGGAAATAAACAAAAAAGTCTTAGTCAACATGAGTCCGCAATTCAACTGTTTTTGACATATAGTCGATTGCATATTGTTTTAGTAGGATAAAAATTTTCAAAGAAATTCTGATCGCAATGTAAATTAAACAAATGTTTATTTAAAGTAAAACTAAAGAAATTGTTTTACATGTCCACCGTTCATTTCTAAGCGCGCTTCACACCTTCTTACGAAAGATCGACGCAATCTTTCGAAAATTCCTGGAGTCCTCCGAATTTCCTCGCAACAATTTACGATTCGTTGCCTGAGTTCTTCCAAATTGTTAACAGATCGTGCGTACACTAATTGTTTTAGATGCCCCCAAACATAGAAGTCTAGAGGTGTCAGGTCAGGGGACCTAGGAGACCATGCAGTTGGTCCGCCCCGTCCTATCCATCTCTCGTTGTAATCCTGATTTAAGAAATTTCTAACTACGATGGAAAAATGCGCAGGAGCTCCATCCTGCATAAACCACATATTTAATCTGTTAAAAAGTGGCACGTCTTCCAACAAAACGGGTAATTCATTTCTTAAAAAATCCAAGTATACTTGTCCCGTTAAACGATTAGGGAGAAATACTGGACCAATTAAACAGTCTCCAAAAATAGCAAGCCAAACATTTAGCGAAAAAACGGTTTTGGTGATACAGTTCAACAACAGCATGGGGATTTTCATCTGCCCAGACGTGATTGTTATAAAAATTGAATATTCCGTCTCTTGTAAACCCAGCTTCGTCACTAAATAAAATCTGAGTCGCAAAATTAGGAGTTTCTGCCAGCTTTCGTAAAACCCAATGACAAAAAACCCTACGTGCATCATAATCGTCAGGAGCAAGAACTTGCACGCGTTGAATGTGGTAGGGATAGAGCTGCTGTTCCCGCAGAATTCTCCAAATGAGAGGATGACTGACGTTCAGTTCTGCGGCAAGTCTTCGGGTGCTAATATTTGGGTTGTATTCTATCCGTCTCAAAATATCTAATTCTACTGCGGGAGAAAAAACTGATCTAGGTCTACCAGAACCACCATTAATTTTAAATGAACCAGTTTCGGACAGCCGGATATGAAGTCTTGAGAAAATCTTATCACTCGGTAACAACCGATTTGGAAATTCTTCGGCATACATACGCCGTGCTTCAGTGGCATTACTATTCGCACGACCGTATATAAAATGCATATCGGCCATTTCTGCATTTGTGTACTTATGCATAATTTGAGAACAAAAAAAAATTGACGCAAATGATAAATAATCTGATGACAGATGTCTGACAGAACTAATTTTAAGTCACAATCAGTTGTTTGACAAAGGGAACTATTCTCAAAACCGAAAAATGTTTTTTTTTTTTTATTTAAAATATGCAATCGACTATATGTCAAAAACAGTTGAATTGGGGACCCATGTTGACTAAGACTTTTTTGTTTATTCCATCAGTACTATAATTGGGTAAAATATCCGACAACCTTTTTTTAACACACTGTATATATGAGCCTCTGATAAGCTCTGTATTGTCATTCAGATTTGCATTATTTATAGAAGCATGTAAATCTATGAATATTAATTCATATTTAAACACCACAAAAACAATTTGTCAATCCGCCCGATACAACCCTCACTATTGTATACGCCGATCGTAACAATCCGATAATCTCTCCTTTTTTTTGCATTTTACGTCCCGCACATCATTTCACGTAGATCTCTATTTCGCGTCATCGAATAAAACTTTATCGTCGTCCAAGACGACCGCCATAAAAATATATAAATAAAATAAATTTCCATCGTAAATTTTTTACGTTAAAAGTGGCCTGGAAACGGGCTAGCAGGGTGGGGATTTTATGACCTCAGACAATAAATCCCCATCAAGCTGCGTTAGCACGCAAACGTGATTTGTTCTGAACGGTTTGTGACTCTGGATATTAATGCTTATACAATATCTGGCGTGGAACAATGTTGCGGCATAAGCTAAAAACGAATGGTTTACGTTCTTCAGCGTATAGTCGGATTAGTAAGGATAAATCTGCGTTTATATTATACGTCTATATATTGGATTACCATATTTTTTCTTCCAAAGTTAACGAAAACAAATTATATTAGTTACAAGGGAACCTCGCGAACTGTACTGTAAACAGCGGATTTTAATGAAACTTCGCTAGTTTGTAGACCCCACGGAGTGTTATTCGAGAACACTTTCTGTTGCTGCGGAATTTCAACTTTTGAGGGGGTGCAATTTGACTTTAAAATCCCTCTTAAATTTCGTTTATCCAAAATAACTTTTAAACGGTGAGAGATAGAAAAAAAGTTTCAACGGAGGACTTGCAGCATTTATATAGCCCTTCCGGTTGATATAGCTATTTATATACAGGGTGTTAATAATAAGCACGGAATGACATATGTTGTTTTTATTTGATCGAGTTTCAGAAATCGTTTTAAATGACTCGATGTAGCATGGAGTACTGTACGTAGACCTGAATTAAATAATTATACAGGGCGTTCAAAAAATTATGCTTTTTTCAAAATATTTCTTTGTTCTAATGAGATACTGTACACCCTAAAAAAAATGTGGTAAAATTACCCCAAAAATAGATGGTAACTGGGCTACCGCCTATTTTTGGGGTAAATTTACACCTATAGGAGATTTTTCACATGCTTCTGGAATATTCCTTGAAAGTGTGGTAATTTTCTCTGGTAAATTTACACCTCTAAAGTAATATTCCCTAAAGGAATGGAATAATTTCAGGTAGATTTACCACACCTTCAAGGAATATTCCACCAGTATGTGAAAAATCCCCTATAGGTGTAAATTTACCCCAAAAATAGGCGGTAGCCCAGTTGCCATCTATTTATGGGGTAATTTTATCACATTTTTTTTTAATGTATAGATTAGAGTAACAACAAAGAAATTAGAAATAATTGATTATTAGGTTGTTTTATCATCCAGAAATATTAAGTTTCAGTTATCTAATAACATGTTTATGTCATTTAGAACTTAATGCAGATTCTCCACTTAAATATTCAAAATATACCATTTATAATATTAGATTTAATTTTAATAATTTCTGAAAGATATATTAATTAGTTGGATTACAGAGAGTTTACAATAATTTCAATAAATTTTTAAATTCAATAAGCAATGTTTTAAAGAGTTTTTGGGAGAGATTTTGGGAGAAAGGTCGATAAGAAAAGCCAATAGTTACTAAGAATTGGTTGTATTCATAATTCAAAGATCTAGTTGAATGTAACCATAAAATAAATTTTGACTAACATACATATATTAAAAAATCTTATCAATTTGAGTTTGGATTTGGAGCTTTTTTATTTTTGTTGCCCTGTTCACGGTATATTTTAAAAAAAAATACCTCTGCAGAACTTCTAATGTGTTAGAAGCCTCTTTTGTGTACTGCAAATGAAAATTAAAATATGCCGCCATCATTTGTTGTAATGCAGAACGAATGAATCTGTTGGGTCTAATAACTGTCTTTCTACCATTAAAGAATTGAACTTCACATTTCCTAGAAAAGAAAAATAAATGTAAAAAACATATGAACACAACGGTGTATTCACCTCAATTTCTTCAAGTTTAGATTTATCCTGAAAATTTTTAATAAATTTAGCATTTAAAAATATATTATATGTAGATAATGGTGCTGCGAATCGAAGCCTCTTTATGTGAAACCGGGGTTTGGATGCAGTGATTAATCGTCTTTAAAAATTGTAACCGGTAAAACCGGTTTTTAAAAGCAGATTATTGCGCTTAAATAGGTTTTTCGAATTTAAATACATAGCACTTTTAAAAAGTAATATGTATTGTTTTTAGTTTGAAACTGGTTTTGAAAATCGATTTTAAAAACTGAATTTTAAAAACCGATTTTTACTAAAAATCGATTAACCGGTTTTTGATATCTGGCGATTCCCGCAATACTAGTATATACATAAATAATGTTGTGATTAACTATTGAACTCAAATTTGCCGTCCTGCGGTCTTGCACATTTGCATGTATGCTTAATACCTACTTTACTTTGTCATTAAATCCTAGAGTAAACTAAAATACTCTTCCTTACTTTACTTGTATCATCACTTAACAACGAAAACATAGCCTCCAATAACGGCAAGACACTAGTCGTTTTATATTTCCACATGTTTAATGAAAGAGAAAAAAAAGAATTGACTCCTTCAAAACGAAGACTTTCTGTTGTTTAAATTGAAAAGTTTGATAGGGTAGTTTCCTGCGTGTCACTTGCACGTTGAAAACTTTAAATAAATGTATCATATCTTGTAGCAACAATACCGCCAAATGCTATTGAGGTTAAGTTCCCAGTATATCATATTAGACATGCATACGCAGGTGTATGTCTATTATTTATGTGTGCTGTCATAGCTAAGTACATGGTAATCATCTCAATACATAATTAATGTAAAATGAACTTACCTCAATCCTTATTTGCAAGACAAAATGAAAAACACACCATTTACATTCATGCGTTGAAGCCATCAGTGTAGATGCCGCACTTGTATTCAAATTGCATACCTCAAACGCTTGCGCGTTGTATAGTCGACGGCTATGTAATGCATTCTTGTAACGTTTTGTTTAATTTTCGATCAAGCGACACAATGTAATGCAATGTTAAAAAAACATTTTGTGTTCCAATCAAATAACAGATGCATATATATAATATATATAATCAGAATTTCATATCCCTTGTATTGTCCATATTGTATTTTTACCAACATAAGGGATAATATTCCACGAAATATGTTATTTTGCCTTGCTCCTAAGCAAATTTCCCCAAGTTGGGGAAAATTACTTCATTTATTGAAGTATTTTCCATCAAAGTCGGTTTACCAGCAAAATTACACCTAATTGTGGTAATCTGATGTTTACCCTCTTTTTGGTGTAATTTTACCTTATATTTCATGTTTTTTCACATACCAGTGAGGTAAATTTACCATCATTTTTTAGAGTGTACATACTGTTATGTGATTGCATTCTATGTTGAAAGCCAGTGTAAAATTATACCAGGCGTTGAATGCCAATATGTGATAGTTTTCGAGCTATGCGCGTTTGGATGTAGAAATATATTACGCTCGATTTCTGAAATTTGATCAAATAAGCGCAGCATATGTCCCCTGTATAAAAATTATACAAATAGCTATATCAGCCGAAATAAATGTCTTGCTTATTTAACGAATCATTCTGTATAAAACATCAATGCGTCAATTTATCTACATCACACATCGCACTAAACCGATCGCAATTATTGTTTGTTTCCGGAAAATCGTTTCCAATATTTATTCACGGTTTTATTTGGCTTACGAGAGAAAATTGAAATATATTTGCTAGGGTTTTCTGAACGGAAGAACATTACTACAAATATATTTTACGTAAATATCCCAATTCGTGTCAATTTAAATAGTCTATACTGATGAAAGTTTAATCAAATTAAATATTTGTAAACGTTTCGTTAATTAAATGTACGTAGCACCTAAAAACATCTAATCAATAAAATGACGTTGATGACGAACGCATCATGTATACCTGTGCATTCTGTTTAATGTACATACAAAAAGATACTAACATTAAACACGTCCATGCATGCAAAACTAACACTAGATATAAAGTAGTAAGCAGTACTATATTGATACCGAACAGAATTGTTACGAATTTTACAGTTTTATTTATAGCATTATAATTGAATTGAATTCATTATTTAACTGGTATTATACGTATTACTGCATAGAGTTAATAACAAACAAACAGTCCTATATAGTTATGTATTTAAAAATTACATTTTTCCTATCGTCAATACTGAAATCTCCAAAAATCATCCTAACTAAAAAAATAGAGGAAGTTCTTGTTCATGTCAATTTATGAACATCTTTCCAACAGAATATTTAAATTTTAAACAGTCGTAACTAAAAATAAAAAACTAGTCGAAGGAATGTTTGGTTCCACTTTTCTTATATTAATTAGATAATGATTTAATTGCATATTTACGACTATTGCTTGTCGTTAAAACGATAACACTGTAAATATTACCAAAATCTATTTTTTTTTTATATCTTCAAATACTTAAACAACCATAATTCAAAAATAATCACATTAATCAAAAGTACCAAAGAACTTTTTTTATTCCTCATCGTCTCAAAAACATTCTCCCAAATTTTCTTACATTCATTCTAGAACATCCTGTATACATATATTTATGTATTTCATATCATATTCGCATTCGTTTTCTATTATATTGCAATGACAATACTTGTTAATGTAAATAAACGAATACACAAAGATATGTAGGATACTTTTTACATCTTCATTGATTCGTTAAAGAAATTTAAAAAAAAATTATTCTCTATCATCCCAGGAACACTTCTTCAAATTTTCTTCTGTTTTGTTTGTGACACCCTGTATATTTATATTTCGGTCTCACGTCTTAAATGCCATTTCTAAATAATATTGCAATGCTTGTTAATATTATCAAATTAATAAATACATAAACAACATGCAGGGTGCACAGTTTAAAATATACCTATTTTGTGCATAAAAACATTTAGACAATTATAACTCAAAAATCGGTAAAGGACTCTTTTGTTCCTCACCGCTTCAAAAACAATCTCCCAAATTTTTTCACATAAATTATATGTGTGCAGAATGCAACAGCAGTAATACGTAATCTCTTGCAGTCAAGTGGTAACAATTTTTAAAATGTTGTATATTAGGGTATATGCAATTTACAGGGTATTCCGAAACTTAGCAGTGCATCAAAGTTGTATTTTCTTGATGGAACACTCTGTCTTTTATGGCATTTTTGAAGTGTACACTAAAAACTAGATCAATTTATTTAATGTTCTCTATGCCTAATTTTTATAGCTTATGATATATTTCAATTTGTTTAAACATGCAAAAGTATCTCGAAAACGAATTAATAATAATAATAATAATGAGTTTATTCCAATAAATTTTACATAATACATTTATGTAACAGTAAATTTAAATTTAACAATTGCATAAGTAATTAACGTTAATTTATCTAGAGAAGTGAAATGATACGGTTTTCAACTAAAATCATATCAGTTCTTTCTTGCAACGAGTATGCCTTCATTTGCTAACACGGTACACATCAAAATACCAGCCACCTAATTGAATTAAGGAAAGGTAATGACAATTTGCTTAGAGCGGCTAAAAAAGAAAAATAACTTAAAAAAACTAGTGGGATAGGCATAGGGAGCCCTAATACTAGTTTAAAGACAATAAAAATTTCTATCTACCAATCCATGCAAAATAACAAAGGTTACACATTAATAAAATTCATAAAGTTTGTCCTGGGTACTTGAACATCCTGTAGACTACTGAACAATAGTGAATGTCGCATTCAATCAGCATTTATAAAGCTTCATTTCTTGACCATGTATATAATTTTTAATTTCTTCTTCTCTTGGTATTTAGGTCATAAATATTGAAAACATGAATGATGGCTACAACGTTTCGCTTTATTTCAAAGCTTTTTCAAGTTTATACTATATTCGTATTCAAATATATACTTGAACAAGCTTTGAAATAAAGCGAAACGTTGTAGTAGTCACTCATGTTTTCAATATTTATGACTTAAAAATCAAGAGAAGAAGAAATTAAAAATCAGCATTTATGGTTTTCATTTGATTTCTCTAAATTAATTTTTGAGATTCTAGACTTCTTTTGCAACATTGCATTTGTAGACAAGTTAAAATATCTCATAAACGAACATCATTATCATGTAAATTGCAAATAATTTTTATATATATCTAATCCGCCTACATACATCCTAATATATATATGTTTTTATCATTTTACTACCAGAAACCACAGCGTTACCGCTGTTACACCCTGTATACGTATTTACGTATTTATATAATAATTTTTTTCGACATATTATTGTATTCATAATATCTGTCAATAATAGATTCATACATAAATAACCTTTATATATATGGGATGCTTAATTTAACGTCCATAACTCAAAAACTATTGGTTTATCAAAAAACGTTAAAGGACTTTTTTGTTCCCCATCGCTCCAGAAACACCCACTCGAATTCTCGCACACTTTTAAAATACACCCTGTATATGCAAATTTCCGTTTTACGCCGAATCGTCAATCTGATCCGCCTTTCCCTCGTTCTTGCCACGCACAGTTGTGGCGAGGGTCGCATCATGTCCCCCGACAACAAGGACTGCATGGACAAGGACGAGTGCCTGGACCTGCCCTGCCTCAACCACGGCACCTGTATAAACCAAGAGCCGCGTTTGCGCTACAAGTGCATCTGTCCCGACGGATTCTCCGGCGAAAATTGCGAACTGATCCAGGAGAGCAGGACGCTGAAACTGAGCATGGGAGCGCTGGCAGCCATCCTCGTCTGTCTCCTCATCATATTGAGTGAGCGCCCTTTTTAGAGGAATAGAGAGAAAATATATATAAATTGCGCAAGAATAGAAGCTCGCCTATATGCACTTTGCTTTTCTATTCCCTTTTCCTGCACTCTTAACAGCGTATGTAAAACCACCCAGCGCCATCTATAGTGGCCAAGTGAATAAACTATACGGTGTTCTATTTGTCTCGAGAGATTTTCGCCTCAACGAAGGTGTAAAAGGGCTTCGTTGAGCTCGATTGAAACTTTAGCACGCTAGTAAAAGAGATAAATACCTTATTGTTAGCAATTTAATGGAAATATTCCTTTGTGTGGAACAGTTTTTCTTTGTTCATTTTGCCGTTAAAGGTACTTTATTTTGTTTCTTAAAGCTTGAGATCTGATACTTGAAAATAGTGTTGGGTGGTTTTCTATCTAACCTGATATATGTTCTGTATATAGTATGATGTTGAAGATGCATGCTGTAGAATGCTTAAATTTTTATCGCTTAATTGTTAGCATTGACAGATTGATGAACCGTTCAAGGTATTAGTTTTTATACCGATTTTTAATGTTTTGTTTCCGGTTAAACCGAAAGTCCGATTCGGATATAATTATACTCATCGAATGCACGGTTTGCATTTAATTAAATGTGAAAAATCTCATTAAAATCAAAGTAGCCATATTAAAGATATTCCAATAAATCCATAAAGGCTCTGGCTCTGATAAGCCATTAAAAAGTGCCCCTAAAGCTATCGGGCTGAAATTAAAGCAAATGAGTACTACTGTCACACATACTATAAATACCAAAAATTAGCTCAATAGATGCCACCCCATTCGAGATATTAGCATAAGGGTGGAAAAAAATCAATATTTTTTTTCTCAGGAATTACTTAAGCTATCACGTTCAAAAAAATTATGCAAGTAAACACTAATTATGGGCATTCTATAAAAAATCAAGAACTAATTCCCTCCACTTAGTTCAAAGTTATTATTATTTTCCCCTTTTTAGGGGTGGTTTTTTTGAGTTTGGTTCAAGGTGCCAACTTGGCTTTTTGTTATATTAGACCGTATGCATTTAGGTTTATTATATGTTTTTTTTTCAGTTTTTTCTGTGTGGTAGAACATGTAAATAAAAAATCAAATCTCTTTGAATGATTTTAGTAGGAGCAATTTGTTATTGGTTATGTTAGGGTTAAAATAATTATTTATCGATTAATCTCAGGATTATTTGTATAAATGTTTCAGCCCTATTAGTTATAAAAGCACCGAAATATACAAAACAATATGTAACAATAAAAATAATATTTAATTCCGTACACGCAGTTCAAAGTTGTTATTATTTTCTCTTTTTGAGGGGTGATTTTTTTGAGTTGCGTTTAAGGTGCCAATTTGACTTTTTATTATATGTACATGAGTGTATAATTATATTTGGGTTTATTATATATTTCGCAAAGTTCTTTCAATGAAGTAATACAAATAAAAAAAAAACCTCTTTGACCTTAGCAGCAGCATTGGGTTATTGATTATTTTAAGGATAAAATTCAAATTATTCATAGATCGGATTCAAGATTATTTATATGTATGTACATTTCAGCCCTAGTATCTATAAAAGCATCGACATATAAAAAATAATATTGTAACAATAAAATAATGTTTAATTCCCCACACGCTGTTCGAAGTTATTTTGTCCTTTTGGGGGATGTTTTTTCAAGTTGGATTTAACAATTCGACTTGATTTTTTGTTACCTATAAATCTATGCGTTTTGGTACAATATATATGTTTTTATATGATATAACATATTAACATAAATCAATAAAATCTCTGTTAGATATTTATTGTTCTAATAACAACATAATTCTATCCACAATTGTTATTGCAACAAGCTATGTATTTATAGTTGTTATGATTTTCTTAATGTTGAACAGTACAGCTATTCGTATTTTACTTTTGTTCTAACTGCCAAATAGATATATACATTTATTATACATATTTCTTCAATCAATGTTCTGAGAGACGTGCATAATTTGTTTTAATATGACAATAATTTGACTGTGAGAGTTTGGAGACTGTTGTTTAATGTAATTTCTTTATGTAGAATAAACAGCAGTGCTGTAGAAAGTAAGTTAAAATATGTTCTCACGTAAGTGTATTAATCGCGGTGGTTTGCTAATAAAAATACCTGGAAGAAAAAAACTTAAACAAATAAATAAACGATGAAGATGATAGAAATACTTATTTGGAGCTATTCATTCTTCCCAGAAGAATCAGTGAAGGTTGTAAATCAAGAGCATACTTCTCCGTTCATATGACATCACTTGTAAAGAATTTATTAGGAAAAAGTACATAGTAAATCCAAATGCAGGCATATAGCTATATAGCAAAAAGTTAAGTTGGAACCTTAAATTCAAAAAACCAGCCCCCCAAAGGGAACTTTGACCTTCGTGTACGGAGCTAAATATTATTTTATATTGGCTATGAATACATATATGTTAATAATAAATGTAACAACAGATAATATATTATATAATAATATACTACTTATTATTATTTATTCTTACAGAATTATTTTTATAGCTCAGTGCTTTCATAACTACTAGCGCTGAAGCGTACAACATATAAATAATCCTGAAACCGCTCAATGATTTTCCGTTTTTATTTGCATGTTATACCACACAGAAAGAACTTAAAAAAATATATAATGAACCCAAATACATACATTACTATATAACAAAAAATCAGATTGACACATTAAACTCAACTCAAAAAAAAATCGCCCTTCAAAAAGGAAAAATAACAATAACTTTCAACTGCGAGTACGGAAATAAATATTATTTTGTTGTTATAATTTTCTTTATTATATTTCCATGCTTTTATAACTACTAGGGCTGAAACATACATACAGATAATCTTGAAATTGATGGATGAACAATTGTTTTAACCCTAAAATAAACAATAACAAATTGTTCTTACTAAGATCATTCAAAGAGATTTGATTTTTTATTTACATGTTCTATCACACAGAAAAAACTGAAACAAACATATAATAAACCTAAATGCATACGGTCTAATATAACAAAAAGCCAAGTTGGCACTTTGAACCAAACTCAAAAAAAACCACCCCTAAAAAGGGGGAAAATAGTAATAACTTTGAACTGAGTAGAGGGAATTAGTTCTTGATTTTTTATAGAATGCCCATAATCAGTGTTTACTTACATATTTTTTTTTTGAACGTGATAGCTTAAGTAATTCCTGAGAAAAAAAATATTGATTTTTTCCACCCTTATGCTAATATCTCGAATGGCATCTATTGAGCTAATTTTTGGTATTTATAGTATGTGTGACAGTAGTACTCATTTGCTTTAATTTCAGCCCGATAGCTTTAGGGGCACTTTTTAATGGCTTATCGGAGCAGAGCCTTTGCGTAACTCTCTATTATAACTCCATTATCACTTCCGCATTAATGATATTGTAACTTTAAAGATGTTGAAAACGCCTCTTTCATTACCATTTTTTTTTCCACTTACTTATTTGATACGTTATACTAAAATAACTCAGAATAATCTTTCGGTTAAACCAAGAAATTCTACGACGAAAAGTTTGCAACCAAATATACATGGTGCATAAGTAGTCCAAAAGAGTGAACTGTCAATTTATCAATGCTTTTAGGTTAAGTTGGCAAATAGCCAACTGGCGTAGCAGTTTGAAAAAAGGACAAGCAAAAATTTTCCTAATCACTAATAATAAAAATGATTTCGATGACATCAAACTGCATATGAATTATGGTGACAAGGTAATTTTCGTATCTGATGCCCTTATAAACATGCATTTAGTATTTAGTTATTAGTATCAGAAAGGTTAAGAGTACTTAGTTAGTATCAAACGAAGGACAACAGAAAACATTTCAATGCCTCTCCAAATCTCTTCTTTCCAAACGGATGCCATGACCATCATTTAGTCTCCGTTATGAGAGATTAAAATGGTAAGTACTTGTCTTTAGATGCCCGTCCGGTTACAAATCCGTCCAAGGAAAATGCGTCAACGAAAATGAATGCGATTGGCACCCCTGCATCAACGGGGGCGTCTGCAGGGACTACGAACCGCCCCTGAGGTACGAATGCCTCTGTACCAAAGATTTCACGGGATCGCATTGCGAATTGGCCAGATCCGCATTGCGAGCGTCAAGAGCTTTCGTGATGGTCGTCATTGGGTGTTTGATAATACTGCTGGGTGAGTAGCGGTGAGCAGGTAGGGGAGAGGGAAGCATGCGTGTGGAATGCGGCCACTAGAGGGCGCCAAAGACGGTGGTAAATGTCGAGGGTGCGTGGAGAACATGCGTAGAGAATTACGCACGTTATGTATCTAAGTAAATTCTATGAGTAAATACGTAGCATTTATATAGAACGAATTTGTGGTTTGCGGGATAGTGCCTTCTGTAAATGAAGATATTGTATTTAATTTGGCATTAGTGGGCTAAAACATACAAAATATATGTCGGTTCTTTCGAGATATACTGTTCGTTATAACACCCCTAATGTATGTACATTAAACTTTCAATTTTTTCTCGGTAGCTAAAATGCTTAAAAATACAGTCACTTACATTAATTCGGAATGTTCTCAAGAATATCCTAGAGAAACGTATGCGGTGCAGCACACAGTGATTTTAATGTACCACTCCTATGAAATATTATGAATATTATGAAATATTATCATTATTTCAAATGTGAAACTGATCCGTATAATGACAGCAACATTGACAGGAATGTCAACTAGATAAAGTGCTTTTTAGTGGAATCATTGTTTAAAAGGCAATTAAAAGACCGATTTTTAAGTTACAAATCAGATAGATTTAAAGTTAACTTTACAGATAAGTTAAAAGACCAGCCCTAAGAACATCTTAATAGCATTCACAAAGAAAAAAAAATCCAACTTCAAGATCATAAAAATAGATGGAGAAAACATATAGGTATGGAAGAATGGAAGTTAAATATCCAGACCACGCCCTACCCACTTGGCAAAATAACATGACTATAACGTCGCCTAAATGTTATCTTGTAACGCGAAATGTTACAAAAATATATACAATGTACCACATGCAGCAACATTTCTACGACTGTTTAATGTCCGCCTAGCGATGTTACGAAACAATATTTCCAGTAATGTTAATACGAGTCTTCGAGTAACATTACTTTAACATGACGATTAATTTGAATATAGCTCTTCCGTAACATTTCTCATATGTTAAAGAGAAATATTGATACAGTGTGGCAATTAAATGTTTCTATAAATATATCTACACTAATGTTTCTATTAGGATCTTTTATTTACTCCAAAAGGTCTTGCTGCATTATACAAGCAACATGATGTTGAGGTTTATCGAGAGGTTATATTAATTAATATAAAACGGAATCTCAATCAGTCTTATTGAAATTCAATGTTAATATTATAATTTCGTGTTACCCTCGATAGATCGGGCCCCTCTGTTTATAAGAATTTATCTTCACTTACTAAAATTACAATATTAACATTAAACATTAATGCCAGAAAAATATAATGGATAAGACATTTTTATAATATAACATTATAAGTCTTTCTTGTAGTTATTTTTGCAGATACATTAAATGGTCAATCATATATCATATAGTTCTTGTAAAAACTAAATAGTAATACTATGAATAATATTATAAATAGCTATTTAAGTAAACGAAATACATTAATAAATACTTTAAAAAGTAAAATGCTGGTTACAGAAGACAATAAAAGCATTTATTGATTAAAAAAAAAAAGTACATTAAATTCCATTTTAATAAACTTCAGTATTGGAAACAGATTATGGGGCACATAAATTAACATGAATAGAATCTAAACAAAACTCACAACACATAAGAAAAACGCCCCGAATGCATTTTATTCTTTGAACATTTTGTGGTTTTTCTATCAATCTTTGTTTTGCATAACGAAACCATTCCATGATAGTTATTTCGTATTCTGTATCTGTGAGTACAATATTTCTTCTAATACTCTCTGAAATTAAAAAAAAAAAGACACGGTCAAAAATAGAGATCAGAAAAGCTATTTTATTTATATGAAAATTGAAGATAAGCTGCATATTTTATATATAACATTGTTTATAATTATTGTAAACTTTGTATTTGATCAAGAATTACTATGAATTCTAAGAATGACATTACGTGACATTGCTCATCCTTATAGCACAACAGGTAGGTTTTACGATAACATATATATAGGTTATGATATACATAATACATATCTGTCTTTAAAGATCTTCGATGAATTTGAAAGGATCGACATACCTACTTTAGCATTATAAATAAAACTTACCTGATAATGTTGATTCATTATTGACGGAATTTTTTTTCTCACCAAAACAATTGCACAATCCCAAGATGGTCCTACCCACGCCCTGTCCAGTCACGATTACCGTATATTGTGAAAGAGGGGGTTCACAGGTTCACGCCAACTCCTGTATGCGCGGTACGAAAAAACTTGTGATGGCAAGCGATACTAACTTTTACAAGTGCGCATGCGCAACCACAACCCATTAACATGATTATTATAGGCTACAAAAAATGTTAAAAAATTTCATCACCATTATTTACTTTATAGAGAAAATTTGCTCCATTAGTTTTGTGTTTTCAAAATTCTAAATTTGCAGAAACATATACATTTACGTATCTATCTTACACTTTATAAAATGTAAATATGTTAATGTTACAAGTGCAAATGTTGTAACATTCCTTGTAATGATTCACCTTGTAAATATGGCAATGTTACAACTAAATATTACCTCAACATTTCTGACAACAAAGTCTTTGTTTTTGCAACATTATTTTAAAATATTTTTTCCTGATTACATTGAAATGTTACTGCAATGGCCTGCAATATTTCTATCATTATTTAATGTTGCTGCAAAATTTCAGTAACATGTTTTTGTTTAACATCGCTGTCTAGTAAATAATGTAATATTACTGGGATATCTGCAACATTACTTGCCAAGTGGGTAGACAATAAGCTTCTCTGGAATAAACATGAACAATGAATTGAAAAGTACCATCTTGACATTGATACAGCAAAACAGCAAGAATAGAGGACACAAATGATTCTTACATCATACTCCTTTCTCCTAAGTTTTATTAGATCTCAATGGCGTTTATGTTTCTTGAACTAGATGGCAATCAAGCAGTGGTTTAAAATGTGCCCAGACACTTTCGCTTACAGCTCAAAATATATTGGAAAACTATTAAAATTAGAAGTGATTTTGCAGATGATAAGTGCTGTCAAAAATCTACCTTCCTGTGGTATAAATCAAAAAAGAAATCAAACCGCTGGACGCTTTTGAAATAAGTTCGTGCACACCTCCTACTTTCCTAAGCAAAAAAAAAATTTTCTTGAGACTTCTCACATTTCACACAACCACCTCCTCTCTAGGAAATCGTGGTATAGCCGAATTCATAACTCTTGCCTGATATAATCGAAAATCCATTTTGAAATATGGCCCCTCTTACTCCCGGATTCGGCCCCAAAACTCGAACCGCCTAAATCACGTCCCGTCTCTGATGCCGCGTCTTCCATTAGCTGGATGGCTAGTCGGGTCGATCTGGGAGCCGGCTATGAGAGCACAGACAGGAGGCCATGCGAGAAATGAATTGCCGATTCGTCATTCGAATAGCGAAGTATCCGCAAAGGGCGGCCGGTGACTAATTGGTCTCGGCCGGAAAATCGAACTCCGGATTTGTGCGTTTGAATGAACGGTTATATCGAGCAATGGTGGGGGCCGGGCGGGAGACTGGGGGAGGCTGACTGTTTAAAACTGGGAAAAAAGAGGCTTAAATTCAACGCGGGCAATGTTGGTGCGGTTTCCGTATCGAGTGATTTGAAATTAATTGGCTGGGAAATGCCTGCAGTGCTGGACGAAAGTTTGGAATTGTATAAAATTTTCTGGGGGCGGATGAAGAGGTTTTTAGACGGTTTTGCGCAATAGTTGTGATAGGATCTGAATGAATTGTTGTTGTTTAAAATCGTTAAAAAGCCTACCACTTTCAGTTTTATCACTCTAATGAGAAAAGAAGATAATACAACCACTACAGCAAAAAAAACAAAAACAATTTAGATTGCAGCATTACCTAGGCAGAATATTTAGTTGCAAAAATACTACAACTCTGGGCAACACAAGACGATTTTTCAGGCTGAAATGTACGTCACCACATAGAGGTGTATGCTACAGAGATTTTGAATAAGAACATTAAACCCACATCGATAAAGATTTTCGATGACGGTCAGACAGTGTTGTGAACATTAGAGATGCATAAATACAATCCAAAGCTGATCTAGAGCTGTAGAAACACTCTAAATATATAGAGAGCAACTTATAATAATCTATTCCTAATGTGGCTACCTGAACACCCTTATACAGGAAGCATGTGAAAGCAAATATTCTATGAAAGGTTGCTGCAGAAAAATTTCAGAGGTTAGAATATGCCGCTGACATAGCACCTCTGATGGCTAAAGAGCAAACTAAATTCTGGGCAAAACAGAAAGTGCTCCAATACTGAAACAACTACCATTTGGTGCATGCAAATACACCAAACCATGTACAGCTGTGATATCCATTTGGAGATCACTCCATCTACCACCCTGCTTTCTTGACAGACTTTATCGCTAAAAAGGTCTCTTTGTTTGTCAATGTATGTATGTATGTATGTAAATAGAAGGGTGGTGTTACACTGCGACCTAAAAGATCTATTGTGTCCCCTATTCTTGCTGCTTTACAGCTGGCCTTCCAATCCTATTCCTTTTAGAAAGTGTAGGATGTCAGAGGCCCCAGTCTAGGTAAGTCTCCCTCTTCGATTTCACATGCTCCCAGGTACAATGCCCTCGAGTTGCACAGTGCTACGCAGTTTGAGAGGAGGTGGATGGATGTTTCATCCTGTTCCCCACAAAATCTGCATTCAGGATCTTTTTCCAATCCTAGCTTACTCAGGTGTCCTTTCAGTCTACAATGGCCTGAAAGTATTCCTGTTAATATGCGAAAATTGTTCTTACTCAGGTTGATGCATTCTGTAAACCTCTTCTGCTTGCTTTCATTCATTCATTCAGTAGGGTGGGCACTTGGATGTCGGGACTTGACTAGGTGCTCATTGTACATCCCTATTGATTCTCTTATTTTCCACTCGAGCAGCTTGGTGTTCTCTATAAAGCCAGTATTTGCCCAGTGGAAATTGGGACCTTCGAGCGGCTCCCAAGTAATCTCTCCCGAAGTTACTTCGGTGCCTTTAAGTACCTTCAGTTCCTCACATGTGCAGATTACATGTAAACTCGTTTTTCTTCCTGTAGTTCCGCATCTTCTTACACCACGGTTCGCTTACCCGGCCTGTGTTGTATAAGATGCTTTTCAGAGGACAGTGCCCAGTTACCAACCCAGTAATGGTTTTAACTTCTTTCATTACTGCGCTGAAGGTAGTTTCAGAGAAATACATCCCATCTCCGTTTAGGTGTGGAGTTGATCTTCAGTCGACCTTCATTTCTTTGTACTATTTTATTAACAGGTCCAGATCTCCTTCTTGCGAATCCTTATCAATCCACATACGGGCTCTGGACACCATGAAGTGTCTCTTAGAGCCCTACTTGGCTAGTTCATCGGCTATTACGTTGTGACACACCAAACCATGTACAGCTGTGATATCCATCTGGAGATCACTCCATCTACCACCCTGCTTTGTTGACAGACTCATGCGGAGTGCTGTCGAAAGCACCCTTTATCTCTAGAAATGTCTCTTTGTTCGTCAATGTATCTTGGGGTTGTATCCGTCAGCTCAACTAATAGAGTGGATTTGTCCATTTGGTAGGCATGTTCACAAAGGTGCAACGATACCTGTTACAAGATATCCATTCTGATATAATTAGCTACTGCCTTTTCCACCATTTACAAAAAGAATGACGTGAAGCTGATAGGTTTGCAGGATTTAGGGTGCGTAATGTCCTTTTTCCCTGCTTTTGGTATTAGCATATTCATATAGTGCCATGTTTGTTGTTGTTGAGAGATGTCTGACGTGGAATCTTCAAACCCAGTACAGTCCTTTACTTTTTCGTATTCAATCATCCATTTTTTTACTCATTTAATCATACAATCCAATCTGTATACATAATATATCTGACAAGTCGATCGACATAATCCTCTGGATTCAGTTTGGTTTGGCAAAAGTTGGCGAAGTCTTTTTATATGCCTCTTGTGTCATTCTACCACACAGCCTCTAGTACGTGTTTCGAATCTCAATTTTCTGCAGCTACTCCTGAGTCCCACTCAGCTTTAGTAGTCTTTAATTTTCTTCTTTGATGATTCCTTAACAAACGTTTTTAATGCATGAGTTTGTGTATTGTATTGTTTTATTATTCTTTGCGATTTTCCTTGGACCCAACTTTTACATACTCCCGCGCTGTGTTTTTGACACTTCTTGAACTATTTCTAAGTCTATATATGTTGAAATCATTCTTGCTAACACATCCCACCTGCAAAGAATATTATTGCTCTCAGTTAGGTTTAACAGGCTTATCAACTCTTGAATACAATTCCAAAGCACTCTTGGTTGTACCGTTTACCTAAAATTTTCCAAATGAAAATTATTAAGTGTAGACATCACAGAACTTATATATTCTTTCTAGTCTTTACTCAATAGTAATTTTATGATCTCATGAATTTTTTCTCTTAAAAGTTAGTGATGGGCAATCTTTGTCGTTTAATCTATCACATACGCATTCGTTGATAGACGTTGTCACTTCGGATTTGGTAATGACCTAAAGTTTAACTCTAATAAGAAGCTTTGATGATCCATATTTGGCTACTACACTTTTTCAGCTGGTTTGCAAGTGTATATAACATATCCCTTACAATGGCCACAGCATTGATTCCAAATAAACGCCGAATTATTATTTTATTACGTCAAAAACAAAATCCTGTGTTACTCTTGTGACGATATGGGACCAGCCCTAAAGAAATCCTGAAAGGAATATTATCCCTGGCAATATTCTTTCGTAATTGTCCCAATACTTAAATCATCAGTGGTGTTAATCTGCTAAATATTTTCTTTCATAAAATATAATAAGGAAAAGTTGTCCTAAGAATCAATGAATCTAGTTTGTAGGCAGAAACAACTATTTACACGCTAAATGTGCCTTCGAAAAGTTCACTCAAATAACAACGTATATAAGGGGTGAAAAATCATGAAACATCTACAACAAACAAGTAATATTTTAGAAAGGCTATCTTTTATTCAGACAAAAATTATTTCTATGAATTCCTTTCTTACATGAGGTACATCTCGAAGGTGTCAATTTTTAAAGGAATTCAAGGTTCTATAAACTATTAAAAGCAATTATTATCCAAAAATTAAGCAAAAATACTATTTTGGTTGGCATTAAAAAAATAATCGTCAAATTTTTGTCTTATATAAGTTACTTTTTAGTTAAGTTATTACATACTTGAGTATCTTCACTTTTTCGATAGACATCAATTCCTACACAATGCCAGTCTATACAATTTTTATTCATTTCTTAAGGCACTATACGCTGCAAATTCCCCACAGTGGTAAGTACAGATATCGTACAAATATCAGGTTACAAACCTTCTGCATCATCTATAAATTACGCATGAGCAAGCTAGTAACGCTATTTAGTAGCTTAAAATAAGAGATATTGTTATTATACTTATAAGAAGTATAAAGCATCTACTAATTTCTGTCCATTTTCTTCCCACCACAAACAGTATCTGGTGCTTGTCTTCGTCGTATACAATCGCAGGAGGGAGGCCCACATCAAATACCCAGGACCAGATGACGATGTACGCGAAAATATTATCAACTATGACGACGAAGGCGGCGGTGAAGACGACATGACAGCTTTTGACATCACCCCGCTCCAGATACCGATAGGAGGCCCACTTCCAGAGCTGACTCCCCCAAAAATCGGATGTGAGTAAACGCTTTTAACTTATCTTTTATCGTAAAAGGGAGTATTTGTCGTGATGAGGTTCCAAAATTTGTTTGAAACCTTCTATGATTGCTGCACACATATAAAATTGTGTCCTTTTTGGAGTGTTTTTATAAGATACTGTGATGGAATCACACATCTGCTCATAATTTTTACAAAACATTCATGAAAATTTGATTTAATACTCAGAAAATCGAAATAAACAGCAGTATATCAAAGTTAAATTCATAATCTGTAAAATAAACATCAAAACAAGTCAAAAATATGTTCAAAATCAATAGAAATAATTTTAAAAAAATTATTAAAAATATAAATGTCAAAAAGCGCCATCTATGGAAAATCAGACAAACCTCAAACAGGGATACTACATCAAAAGAAATGTACAAGTGTCAAAATTTAACAACATTAATTCTCTCATAATCTCGCTTATGGTGACCCTATTAGCTGTAGTGAAGACGGGTGGTACGAAGAGGTGGTAAAAAGGCGCCATTATGGTTTAAAAACACCTAATACGAGGTACATCGTATGAATCCGGAAACTGCGGAATGTTGAAGGAAAAAATCCAAGAGAAATACGTGAAATTGAAACACAATAAGGCTTACTTAGGTCTTGTATAATCGTAAATATCGACAATAAGATACCACAAAATAAATAATTACCACAATTCGGTACGATAATACAAAAGCGTACAAAAGTTAAATATGAGAATTAAAATTATGTGAAAATATTAAATAAAGTATCTAAGCAATTCAAAAAAGGTATCTAAATTATAATATAACTCGAATTTTAATCAAAACACTACAAAAATAATAATATAAATTGGCCAAGCTCTAGTAATAGAATATAAATAATGGTTCGATTACCAAAGCGAAAACATGTTTTACTAGAATAACATAAATATCGCAGCAGTACGTTCAGACAAACAAATGTATTATGTAGTTGGTAAAGTTGTTGATTATTACGGTTTAAACTAAAATATACAGAGGAACGTAAGTTATCTGGGTCCCAAATACTCGTAACAATTTTATTGCATATGAACTGTATAATTTGAAAGTAAATGTAAAACTTTGATTTATTTATTGCAAAGAATGTTTAAATTTTATGTCTGTATAAGAAGCGATCTACACTACCCAGATTAAACACTGCAACCTCACTAGAGGTTCTATAAATACATTAAAATGATCAAGAATTCAAAGCAAGTGGTATTAATTTTGATAAATATTGAAATTTAAAGCAATGACAAGGATAGAGCTATCAAACTTTAGTAATAGTTACTAAAGACGGATATTGATTTTCTAAAATTCTCTCATAAGAGTATGTAGGTACCGGGAGAAACGCGTGTAGCACGTGCGTACGGCAACAATCACCTGGTGTGATCGATCTTCATCGTAGAATCCGACTGAGTTACGTATAAATGTATCAAGATCGTAAAATTGTACGTATCCCGACAGAGAAACCATTTAGAATACCAATAAAATGGAGGAAAAATGCGGTGAAAACGTAAAATGTTGCCTGCAGTAGATGTGTTAAACACCAAACTCAAAACCAAAGCTTCTTCAAAACCCAAAATTTGCACATAAAACGTTATAAACAGCACTTCGGAGAGCTCAACAACGATTCACAGTCCGATCGAATTTCGATGCTTGTAGAAAATTCTAGCCAAATCTCTATGATAGAAAAAGAGAGTACTACCCCGTTGGACGGGCAGTAACCTACCAAAACTAACGCTGTAATTCGAGAATTGCAGATGACGCGACTAATACCGTTACGGAGAAAATAATTCAAATATTACAAATAAATATCCTAGACTCCAGAGGGAATTCAACAAACCTTCTTTGGAGCAACATCTAAATTTGTGTCTAAAATATGTTATATTAAAGGCAATCATATTGAACATTTGTGGTGCTCAAGAAGATATGTGACCAATCACGTTATCTAAAGAAGTTTCCTATAATACAAACCACTTCCACTTCATTTCTTGAAAAGAAAATCGTTGTGGGACATTGGGCATTTTAGTGCTTAAAAAGATGATTTTTAAGAGAAAGTTGTAACAGTATATTAAAGTACGAGTTTCATAAGGCATGATTTTGTCGCACGAGTTCAAGTTTAGAAAACGAGCCGCAGGCGAGTTCTCTAATGAACGAGTGCGACAAAAAGCCTTATGAAACGAGTCCTTTATACTATTTTTCTATTTTGCATTATAATTGATAATAAATACTTAATAAAATCTCATTTAAAAATGTTGAGCTTTGTTTTTATATGAAGTTGGTCACATTGACATACGATTGACATTTGACGAATTCAAAATTCAAATTCGGCTATTTAAATTGGTTTAAAACAATATATTTTCATAATATAGTCTCTGTAAACTGTAAAAATGAGTGATACTGAGACAAATTTATCTTGTACGCCACCACAACTGCGTGAAATTGCGGATAACGCCGTCATAAATTTATTACCGAAAAAATCAAAAGCAGTATATGAAAAATGGGCTTCTATGTGGGGAACTATGGGCTGTACAGAATAATGTCAACACAATATCTGAAAACATTTTATTGGCTTATTTTGAATTACAAGGTAAAAATAAGAAATCTTCTACCTTATGGTCTATGTATTTCCATGCTTCGTTCTTGCTTTTCATTTTTATAAAAATACAGACATATCAAAATATATTAAATTACAGCCTATTTTAAAACGATTCTCTGAGGGATACGAGGCTAAGAATCTAAAATTTTATGCATTGAAGATATTAATAAATTTATAGAAGAAGGTTCTGACGCATTGTTTTAGCAATAAGGTACGATATTATTTGCAAAATGTAATTTTTATGTAATGGATTTAATTTTAGATCGTTTTATTAATGGGTTACACAGGTGCCTGTAGACGAGATGAATTAACAAATATACATGATTTAGAATTTAAGAGTGATATTATTTTGGTGACAGTACCTAAAACAAAAATAATATCGTAAGAGTTTTTGCAATTACGGATGAAAGATGGATTACTTTAATTAAAAATATGTCGCCCTGCGACCAAAAAAATATTAATCATTCAAGATTCTTCCTTACATATCGCAATGGTTATTGTATATCGTGCCCGATTGGAATTAATACGATTGGCAAAATGCCTAAATTAATAGCTGATTTTCTAAAATTGCCCAATTCAGAGCTTTATACTGAACATTGCTTCAGACGTTTCTAGTGCTACACACTTAGCAGACGCAGGCAGTGATTTTGCTGACTATAAAACTTTCATGGTGGATGGAAGTCATCTGCGGTAGTGAGGTGTTACATCGAAACATCTATGAAAAGTAAAGTGGCTGTAGCGCACAACTTATCAGGGCCAAGTACATCTGGTCATTCTAGAGTTTATATCATCGAATGATTCTCAATCACAAGAGTCTACCATTTAAAGCCAATAACATAACTCAGCAAACTTTTGTTACGAAGAATTTGCCTTGGCATAACAATACATGCTCAAGATACTTGTTCCGTCAGTGTAAATGTATACAGTAATTCCACGTTTCATAACAATAACAATGTAACTAAATTTGTATAGAATTTTTGATTAAAGTATTTACAATTTACATTGCATTAAACGTTCATTTTGCTTTCTGTCATAATGTATTCAATACAGCCAACCTATAGAAATGAAAAAAGACGTATCACAATGAAGCACTTTTCGATACGCAAAAGCGTGTTACAATTGCGTTTTTATGAACGCAAAATAGAAAAAGTAAATTTTCCAAACGCATTTTGTATCCTCCGTTGAAAGCCCACCAGCTAATTTAATTTATTTTTCAATTTTATACGCGTAATGGTTCATCGCCTTTCAAGAACGTTGAGCCTTCTTATAGAAACTTTTCGTCAACAAAAAAGTTATACATCGCCTGTTAAATGAAACCTACAAGTCTCACAAAGGCAAGAATATTTAATCTCCTTAACAGACAAAAATTATTCCAAATTTGTTCCGTCAAACTTCGCAACCGACGCTTTAAAATTTCGTAGGCCGTCCAAAGATCCGACAGCACAAATTCGGTCCGTGCGCACTCTTTTGATATTCCGCGTGGAAGCGAAGAGTTAACTTTTTTTTCCCAGAAATATTACGAAGGAAGATCGCGCTCCCAGACAACTTCAAACATCTCCTCGGTGAACTTTTAATTGATTCTGAATAATTTCACTTTCACCTTTTGCCACCACACTGCGAGAGAGGATTATTTCTGTACCGCGGATATTCTGCCCATATAATAAGCGGTGCCTTTCCGTGTTACTTTCCGTTTCGTCTCTTCCTCCTCTTTCGGAAGTTCCGAGAAGTGTCGAAAAAGGAAAGTTACCCCCTTAGTTAGCCATTAGCCGAATTTGTCCGTCCAATAGCACTCCGAGAGAATTTCGTGAAAACACGCGGGTATAGACGCTCTTAAGCAGGGGAAGAGTTTTTTTTTGCGAGTGCTTTCTCCTCCTTTCTGTCTTTCTATATCATTTCCGACGGCCATCCCCCTCACCAACCCCTTGAAAAAGTTCGCGAGGTCGCAGGTGAGTACGTTTAATCGCGTTGTCTTCAGAGATTGTGAAATGTCATTGATGTCAAAGAAATAAAGAGGTGGTTTTGTTTTGGGAAAAAGAGGAAACTTATATATAGAGAAAAGTCGGAAGTGGGGAAGTGTTTCTTTTTCGTAACAATAGCATGCGCACTAATATGAAGTTTTAATTGCAATATAACACTGCATACAACAATCTATTGTAATGTAATGTAATATTAGATTGGTATTCATTATGTATGTAGTACTTATTATAGGTTTTTAGTATTTGCATAAACTCAAAATATATAATTTATATTATTTTATAATCGAAATTAATGTTTAATTTAACATAAACAAACATATAACACTTTATAGATGTTGATTTCAAAATTTCAAAGTCATTTAAAAATTGTCAAAATATAAATATGATGTTTGGGAAGCTGTGTACAATTTATGATATATGTGTTTGGTGCACATGCTGATATAAAAAAAAGGGATTATTATTGATTAAAAAAAAATGATGCATTGACTTAGAAAAGATAAAAGTAAAATTCTGAAAATTAAGAACATATAGATAAAATAAAAAGTATTAGAAACAAGTTGATGAATTATCATCGTTAGAAATACTGTTTGAAGAAATATGATTCAATGGCTGGTTTTAAGCTAAGGTGAAAATATTGAGGAGGTGGAGTTACTAAAGAAAAAGGTATAGAAGAAGGATTTCGAGAGATACTGTTGAAGGGTGATTTGGAGTTAAAATTGAAATTGAAGAGGAGCTGAAAGAAGATTTGATACAAGGTCGGACTTTAATGTTTTATTTCTAATTTAGTTACAAAATTTATCTAGTTACTCACACACACACTATATGTATATTTTGAGCTAGTGGGGATTGATATAGGGTTTTGTTACGTAATTGTAAATGAAATAATATAAATTATATATAATATTTAAACATTTAACATCAATTAATTTTTTATTTTGTTATTATTATTTCAAAATTTTGGATACAGATCATTGTGGAATCGAATGCATATTTAGACAACCGGATCCATAAAAAAAATTTAAATTAATCTGAGAGGAGGTAAACATTACACTATATACGGGGTGTATCAAATAAAAAAGAAAATTTTGCTTGGGTGTTAACTACACGACATGTAAAACACAAACCCACCGAAACCAGATTTCATCATTAAAGAATAAAAAAAAAGTAAAATTTTAGAGCCAAAAATTCTTTAGTCCAGGCGCTGATGCAAGAAACGTCATGTCAAGCACCCGCTACAACGTGATATTATGTATAAAACATTGCACTCATTAGTATTATTCTTAATGGTACGCCATAAGTTCATTTAAACGTCATTCTGAATAAATAAAGGCCCTTAGCTAAAAATAAGCAAAACTGAGGCATTTTAAATTTCTTCTTTTTATAAAATAAACATCCTTTTTTGTTAAGAGCATTCTACGTAAGTCTACAAAGTATTCAACACTGCGTAAGGCTTTACTGGCGGTTGGTGTAACTACAGTTACACTTCTTACACGTACTTGCTCTACAAAGTATTATTTTTTAGTATCCTGATAGGACTTGTTTCGAGTTTCACCGAATGCGACTTCAGTAGTTACCAAAAAACGTAAATATTTTTCTTTTGCTTTGTAGAATCGAGAGTTAGGTGTTTAATAAAACGGTACCCACATGAATCTGAGTTATTTCTTTTGGATTTATTTAATCATTATAACGCAAAATGAATTGAATCGAATTACACAGAAATAAATGTAGATACAGAAATTTGCAAACACGTCCTTTTTACTATGAATGTCGCGCGAAAAATGAATCTATACATTCCCCGCGCTTTTGCCGATGCATCAAGCTTCGATTTTCTTTATATGAAATCATGAATGGGTTCTGAAAAGGATCGTTTTTTTTTTCGAGACGGGAAGAATTTTAAATAAAAGTGTTCGAAGTGCTTGCACTCCAAGCGGCGATCACAAAAAAATACTAACAGCGGTAATGGCTGAATGATGTGGTATGTGGGGGTATGCTCGGAGACAGCATTGAGTGGGCACAGGTGCGGCTCTAAGACCACGGGCATTTATAAAATATTTTTTTTTCTCGTTAATGCTTACAGATAGACCCCCTGTGCATTAGGACTTTTTGATTGCATATGATTACAGCTGCTACATATTATTATATTTACCTCTATATCTGATACACCGTGTATAGAAGAGTAATGGGCAACGATTGAAAAGGGAGTGAAATATGGGATGAAGATCAGCATACAGAAATACGAAGTGGGTGAATATCGACGAGATTTCAGGCGTGGGAAATCAACAGTGGATCAAATTTTCACGTGAATGCAAATCCAACAAAACAGTTATGAACGAAACTTAGGGCTGCATAAGCTTTTTATCGATTTCAAACAGGTATATGATTCGATTTACAGAGAAAGGGTGTACGAAGTAGTGTTGAGAACGAAGCTTTCATTATCGTTGATTTCATGATACGACTTCAAGCAGGGTATTTCATTCATGGCATGAATGAAGAGCTTTGGCATGAAGCAAACAATTAACTTTTTAGGGAAAGAACAGATTATCAATAAGTTCTCCAGAGCAGGCAGAAGCCAGCAATGTCGTGCATGCCGCTGGCTTTCACGAAATGTATCCGTTCACCTCGTAAAAACAACCTTGGGCATTCGTTTCATTCATTATCTGGCTTCGCACTGCAATATTTTCTGATACAGTCGAATAAAACTACATCCATTCCAACACTAGTACGAAGCACTATGAGAGTAGTAATTCCAAAAAAAAATAATAAAATAACCCTAGTGAAAACTACACTAAGAAGCACAACAAATTAAAAAAAAATGTTATTCAGTTATTTCAGTTATTTAGAGAAATTTAGACTAAAACTAGAAAAGGCTTAAGACAAAGCGACCTTCTCTTGACGAACCTATTTAATTTAGTAATGGAAATTGAAACAAGAGAAAGCAATTTAAAAAAAAACAGGTTCGATTTATCATAATACAATTCAGTATATTGCATGTGCAGACGTAATCCTGGTAACGAGGACTAAAAAGAACTTGAGAAGACTCTCAAAAATTCGAAGAAGAAGCAAGGATGACATAGAACAAAATTATATTGAAGGCAAAATATATCGCGAGTAGTCAAAATTAGAGCTTACGAGACGATAATGAGACTAGTTGTGCTGTATGCCAGCGAAATAGGGTGAATGACAAAAAAAAGATTAACAAAAACCGGGAATCTGGGAAATAAAGTGTTTGAGAAACATTTTTGGAGGTGTAAGAACAACGAAAGGTGAATAGAGGAGACACAAACAGTGAGATAACGCACGTGTACAGAAAAGCGAAAATAACACAAAAGATACGAGCACAAAGAATGAGATAGTTAGAATATATCACCCGAATACCTGAACAAAGAATTATGAAAAGGAAGGTGCAAGAAGGAGAAGAGGAATATCAAAGAAAAAGTGGCTTGGGGAAGTGAAAGCGGATATAAATATGATGGGCATAAAGAAGTGGGAAAAACAGAAAAAAAACGGAAAAGTAGAAACAAATAGTGATGGAAATAGAAGCCAAGTGCCTCCAAAAGGGCTATAATAAAGTGGTTCATTAAAAGTTTATCATGTTCTACACTTTTGTACAACGCAATATTAATAGAAGACTATGTCGAAAGCGACATTCTGTATGATTGATTCAAAAGAATTTAATACATGAAATTTGACATAATCCATTCAGAGCCAGCTACAAACATTTAAAGATAGGGTTAGTTAGTCTGTTTAACAAAAAGTCGCTCATATCTCAAAATCTATTAAAGATAGGTATAGGAAATGCTGATATAAAGTGATAGGGGATAATATTTATTTCCTAATTTCGAATTAAAATACAGGGTGTTCTATTTAAAAAAAATTAGTTTTCTGCATTTAAAAATATGTGACTCTGTTCCTCAGTTTTGAACACCCTGTATGTTAGAAGTGTATACACCGTTTCTTAGGGTTATATCTACATTCATAACATAGCAAATTTGGAGTCTCTACTTGCAGATTAAACGAGATTATGACTTTCTCAATGATGCAGGGATTATGACTAAAAAAAAGAAAACCTTAAATAACTCCAAAAACGCTGTGTAGCTATAGGAATAGCTAATGAAAAACTGACGTATTTATAGTCGTAGAATCCAAATTAATAAAAAATTATATATTCTATTTAAAATAACAAAGTTGACATCCAATTCCGGTCAACCGGAAGTGATAATTTTTGGTTAAGGTATACATTTAGCATACATTTTTAGTTCCAATCGAACAGATAATGGTGCAAAATCTCAAATATAAGTAAATAATAGAACATCATGAACTTTTAATGAACCCACGTAAGTGAATACCCTGTATAGCACTGACGCCCCTATATTTGTACTTGTTCATATTTTATCTATTCCCATGAGAGTCTCCTATTGTACGTACAACGTATTCGATACGGTGTAATAAATTTGCTACCCAAAAACATTATGGAACAGCTTTTACATCTGCTGTTATTTAACAATAGATGTCACCCCGGTGATTACAACTATTCCCCTACCACTTTAACCGCCATGATGTTTTATTCTCCTCTGACACTGGTCAGACTAATAATCAAAAAACTTCAATCTTATCGGGCATACTCGTATTTTATCCCGTTTTATATCTAAAAAGTTTTTAAAATTCTCTTATTTTTATTCTTTATAATGTCGGGCGAATATTGTGAACTTAATTTCAGCACGAAAAATTGCAATTACTACACATATACCCTAGATCGTAAAATACCAGCCATCGTGCTGTAAACGAATGTGGAAATGTCCATTTTCATACCTGTATATCGCACAAACAGCGTTCCTAAAAACGGTTATCGCGAATAGAGGTCGTAATTGCAGAGTCTGTGTTAATAGCGCCGCCACTCGGCATCTCCAGTAATTATAACGTAACGTCACGTAGAGAGTGTGTAGTGTGTGCGGTTAAAAAAAGTGTCAAAAAAAGCATTCCATTCTATAAAATTGTACGGAACTGTGAATTTGAGTATTTTCACAGAGGGGAAATATGAAAGCGTCATTAAGGACAAGGTGCAGGTGTATGGAAGTGCGGTGACAGGAACAATAAATGCGATGCGCATATATTTTTTTAATATGTGTCGACTCCAACCGGGCGAGAAATTGAATAGGAAGCGTTGAGAAAAAAGCATTGCACATGTATGAAAATTAAAAGTGTGGTTATAATAGCCGAAGAAAGTTATACAAGGAAAAATATATTATATTAAATTTCAATTAAAACAAGCTACCTCAGGTAATTCTTTACTTACTATGATTTATTTGCAAATTTTCGAACTTATGTTGTACTTTATTCTGTGGCATGTGTGTCAAGGTGCAGGTTATCTAATCAATTAAAAACAAAATAGGTTATGTATTACCATTTTGCATAGCGTTAAATGCATCCAATATTCTTGCCATCTTTGATACATACTACAGTTCTTATCAACGATTTTGGGTTCACCAATTTAATTGTTTGCGAGTACCTACATATTAATAGTTTACCTTTGATGTAATGGTATTTGAGGAAATACCAGCTCACTATGTATGTATGAACGTTTGATTTTCCTCTATCGTTTATAATCCGTGCACTTATGTACCATCAGAAATTGCTTAGTTAGGGCTTATCTCACGTTAATTTATTGGAATCCACTTAGGGCCCTCAAACACTGGCTGCGTGCATTGGCATGGGATTAGTCGCTAATTACATTGAGAAACGCGGCTAATTGAATCGAAATATCGATTCCATTAAGCGCGAAGTCCCTTACACAGATAGCTGTTGCAGCAACCGTAAAGTCCGCAAGTGATTTGGATCTGAATGCGGATAATTTTTTAGGTTAGCATATTGTGTGTAACGTGATCTAGTAGTAAACATTGGTTTCTGCAGCAGGAAAAAATAAAATAAAATATGGTCTATCCGTCGATATAACTATTTTATTTTTAAGGATTATCGGGGAATATTTACTACCTAAAGATCCAATATCGAAAAATTATGTAAATGAGGTAAAAGCCCACATTAGGACAAATTGGAGTACCTTAAGTAGAGATGTTATTATGTTTCATTTAATATAATATATATAATCCACTATTTACAATTTAAACTGTATTATTAAAAAGAACGCAGATCCTTTCTAAGAAATTGTTGACAGATCCATGACTTGCATAACATTATCTGTGTCAGTCATGCAAGAGCCATGGTACAGGGCTCTCGAAGTTGCTATTCAATTGTAAATTTTAATCTTGAATGATAAGAATTTAATTTTTCAAATAAAGCTGGTACATTTTTTTTTCTTCCCCATTAGTTTAGCTGACAGAACAATAACATTAACAACTCCAATTTTTCGAGTTGATGCTATTAATAAAACAAACAAATATTTTAAAACAAAATAATCATAGTGAATAAAACAGAATAGTGTATCAAAATTGTAATGCTGTATACAGGGTTATTGTTGTATAACACTTTTTAAAAAAAGGGGTAAAAGATATACATGAGCAATGCCTATATACAAAAATCACGGTTATATGTGCATGTTTGTAATTTTCAAATTTTTAGGGCCCAAATGTAGTTAAAGACGGCCCACATCTGTATTTACCATTTGTATTACACATAAATCTGACAGGAATGAATTTCAACCCATCTATAAGTAAACATCGAAAAAAATTAAATGCTAGGCATAAGTTGGAATACATTCAAAGCAGATGTTATTACAGAAGATGGTAAACTGAGATAAGACGGAAGGCACCAGAATACAAACAAAGCAGTCAGGTGTTTTTTTTACGATGTGCTTTTGCCATGAACTCGTATATCACGTAAAATAGTAGTACATTTTAAAGGTTAAATTTGTTTTTAAAAACTATTATGTTTTTTGCAATAAAACATAATAATAAATGTGAATCCCAACGTTCAAAGTGTAGCGACGACCGAAGGTTCACCGGTATGCTAAATGAGTCAGGGCCGGACTCGAATAATGAAAAATCATTTTCTCGGCACTCCGTGTACTTAGAACCGTAATTTTTTGTAGATAGGCATTGCTCATGTATATCTTTTACCCCTTTTTTTTTTAAAGTGCTATACAATAATAACCCTGTATATTGGAGAAACCATGCAATATATATATATATAAAAATAGAATAAAAAAACATAAATATAACAAAAATCTTACAGCTTTAAAAAACATGAAATAACTCAAAACCATACATTTGATTTTAATAATATAACGATTTTAAACAAAGAAAAAAATTTTAAAACACGTTATTTACTCGAAATGATTCAAATTTATAAACATAAAAACGCAGTTAGTGATAAAACAGACATACAATACATACTTTGCAAAACTATATAACTTAATTTTATAACTAAATACAATAATATTTTCTAGAAATCTATTTAAGTACAAAATTTAATAAAGTCCTCATATTTAACCAATAATAAATAAACAAAATTAACATGTTATTTTGAAACGCAATCATTAAATAACACAAGAAGATATATTAAAAATGTATAGCAAAAAAAAACAATTATAATTTTGTTATTTATTAAACAAACAAAAAATATTTGTAAATAATAAATAAAAACATCACGCTTTACATCAAATAATTAATGTTTTCCTGTTAACACTGTTAATAAGGCAAATATTATAGAAAGTAAATTCTTGCCTTGTGTGGAATTTGAACCCACGCCAAAATCCCACACGAGGCAACAAAATTTGTTTATAGCATTTGCCTTATTAACAGTGTTAGCAGGAAAACATTAATTATTTGATGATTTTCACACTGTCAATTCCATTTGAATCATCTTTTGACAAATTATATTTTTACGTATTTTTATACTTAACTTGAAAAAGCTTTTGAAATAAAGTTATTATATATTGCTATATTTCTGTGTAAAAGACCTAAAAACCATGAAAAAGAATCAAGAAAACGATATTTGTGGGTACATATATAATAAATATTTCGAAAGAAACAAACTTACATTCAATAGCGCCTGTTTTTCCGTATAAATAAACCAGACTGTCGATATGCCACCTTATCACCATCTAATTATCGGTTTAAATTGGTTTTCCACACTCTAAAATATTAACTCCAGTCCAATTTAACATCGACAATCGCCTCTATAATAACCCAATCTGATTGCAGTCAACATCATGAGCCTGGGAGCCGAACCAAACGTCGGAATATTCATCGAAGAGCACAAGAAACGGGCTGACAGCGACCCCTAACGCGCCCCCTTTCGACGACTTGCGGAACTACGCATACGAAGGAGGTGGCAGCACTGCCGGTTCGCTCAGCTCCCTAGCTTCAGGTCAGTACCAACTTTGTAAACTACCCGCATTTTATAGTTTTTTTCTTTTGCTTTTTCAATGAAGTAGTTCAAGAAGTTATTTTAAATATTTCATTTAGAATTTAATATGTATACGTGATATAATGTCAAAAGTTCCGCGTCGAAGGTTGCTGCTATTCGGATACAGGAAAATGTAGATCCACGAGAGAACTCGTTTGTTGTTACATTTTTTTTCCACCTCCGGAAAGGGTTTAAGGAGTAAATTTAGTTACGCGACAGATCTAGCGCGCCTTGGGTTAAGGTAATTACATTTTAATTAAAAAACTTGGAGAGAAGTAATTATAAACGTTGCGCCTTGCCGAAGTTTGTTTAGTCCGGGTTTCCTGCTCTGCGGAATTGGCCCTCTCCAAGATGTGAGAGTGGAATTACTTCTCTTGGGGGGAGGTGATGAAGGGATTCCTTCATTGGAACGAAAGGAGTTCAGGCGCTCGCTTCAATTAAAGTTGATTGAGCTACAGCACCGTCTGCTGAGACGCGGAAATCGATGGATATTCTCTTGATGATGTATAGGTAATGTATTGGAGAGGTCAGAATTTAAGATTGCTGATTCGTTTTAGTTAAAAGATGATGGAAAGAAAATAACAAGACTTGGCAACGCTGGTAATGTAATCTTGAATGAAAATAACTGTATAGCATACATGTTTTTGTTATTATGATAGAGATTAAATTAGCAAATGCTGGTAACAAAGGACAGCATTTAGATTACAATTAGTACGCAATAAGTTTTCTTGCGCACTAATTAACATGATTGCTTAACATTTTCGAGCACTGTCTCACTACTGTCTGTAACACCGTCTGCCATTATTCTTTGGGGAGATCTGAAAAAGCAAAGATTATCTATCACGTTTTAATCCGTTTAGGCAATGGTATGAGTCCATGGGATTCCAAATTCTAGCCTAACTTCAACTTTCAAACACAGCCTCTCCAATATCAATTAATAAATAATAATAATAATGATAAATTAATAAATATGGTCTTTATTATCCTCAAACACAACAACGTCACTTCACATATATGAGTTATAACTTAACAAGGAAACAGAGGCGAAATTCTATGACGAATCTGTTTTCAATTTAACCCTACCATAACCAAAAAAAACAAAACATATTCAAGCACACGAAATGTACAATATTAAATCTAAATAAATACATAATTAGAAATATAAAGAGCTATACAGTGAGCGCGCAGCCACCAAACTAACATAGACCAGACTGAAAACAAAGGTGATTAAAGTATCGCTTAAACATGTAACACGAACCACTACCTTTAACAAATCGTGGAGTATTATTGTAGATATTTGTGATTTGATACGAGTAATCTTTTTAAAGAATTGATGTGCATGGGCCGGCGGTGTTAAAGTTCCTTTAAATCTGATGTTCAACTATGAACATCAGTCTAAAAAATTATTTTATTATAAAAATAGGGTGGCTTGTCCGAGTGTATAATTTTATAAAACAGACAAGCAGCATGAAGTATGCGACGATTTTCATATTTAAACCACCTGACATCCCTTAACTTGTGACTATGTGATCCCGTCGACGAATACCATAGATTAACGTAAGCAGGAGTTTTGAACTTTCTGTATTTTTTTGCATGGTGATTTGAACTTAAGAACGAGAATAAACTATATCACAATAACTTAAAATGAGACAAAACTAACGTTTCACAAAGCAATTTTCTTATTTTTTTGAGTTAAAAAATTCTGCTGCCATAAAATAATCTCAGACTGTTGTAGGCTTTTTGAGCGCATTTATTAATATATTCATTGAACTTTAATTCCTCGTCTATTATCAGCCCCAAAGTCTTCACCGAATTTTTGCAAGTTAGTTGAACATTGTTAACACTATATTAATATCTGATAGTAACTCGGCTTTTTGATTTGCTGGTGGAATAATATTATTTCCGATTTAGTAGGATTTATTGTAGAGAGATGTGCTGTGCCGAGTCAACAGACATTTCAGATCTTGATTATATTTCGCACAAGTGTTGTGAACATTCGTGGGTGTAAGGAACAATAAAGCTGCGTGTCATCTGCATAAAAGTGGGACTTACAAATTTTATATTATTTTTAAAGTAACTGGTATAAACAGTAAACAGAAGCGGTCCTAAAACTGACCCTTGTGGAACACCGGATGTTACATGTTGAAATTCAGATGAGTTGTCATTGACTACAACAACTTGGACTCTGTTCGCAAGGTATGACACTAACAGCTGTATAGCAAGATCCTCCAATCCCACATAGTGCAAGAATCAGATGCAAGCTAAGTGATGATTAAGTGTGTCAAATAGCTTTGGAAAATCTAAGAGCCACAGAATAGTGGCTTTTCCCTTATTTATTTGTTAGATATTCATTTTAAACTATGTCGCTATTTATCACAATAACTAACTTAATTCATTTTATGTTCACTTTAAAATAATGTGATTTTGGTCTAAGCTGCATTATACTAGTATAAATTTTAATCTTCACATTTCACATTTATTCACATTATAAGCAACTCGATATTATTTAATCTGATAGTCTAATCAACAAGTCTATCCACTTGTGCACCCCTGGACATCATTGTTGGCAAACAAACCAGTGCAGGGTCGGATGTTAGAAATGAAGTAGTCGAATAAAAAGGAACAATCTTTGTATTGCACAGAACGATATAGTCATAACTCTTGAACCCTAATTAGAAGTTGGTGTGTGTTCGTCTCAGAAATTTTAAAGTCTAATAGGGTAGGATACTATTACATATTTGGATTTACCTATTTTTAAGCTTTATACCTTCACTTTTCGTAATTTGATTCGGCCGTTCTGAAGTTATTCCAATTTTTTATAAAAAGAAACCTCTTAAAGCACTTAACGAGTAATTATTAATTCACAAGCATCTAACGACGTAATCAAATGGAACTTTGATAGCGTTTGACAGTAATTCATTAAGAATGCATGACACACTGGGTAAATTATGAATGAGATATCTGTGCACTTTTCAAAAAAATCATAATTATCTCTTTCGGCTGCATAAGCAATCGACGATTTGTAGAGCTTAGATTCGCATTTAATTTACGGAGTGTCCCAACGACAAAATGCATCATTCATTGCATCTTTGATCATAGCTCTATTCTTTATTTTAGAAAAAAAGTCTTTTCTACAATATATAATTTATATTATATAATTTCATAGAAATTTAGAAATATCTTGGACTATATAGATGCCCAAAAAATTAGCAAACGAATACCTACCCCATTATTTTAAATGGAACAGCCTCTGTATTATTTCAGTCTTGGTTCTACAATAAAAAACAATAAGACTTTATATAAACTGTTATATGTCTATCTAAAATAATGACACTGTTGACACATTAAAATCCGAATTTATTAATTCGGAATAATTGTTCCGGTAACAAGAAGATTGCCATTATCAGTTAATTATCAATAAGCTCACTAATAGACATTATTACATATATTACAGATGAATTAGAATTGGGTAAGGATGAATTTTTGGATTCGACTGTCTATCACACGATTTATTATTACAAAAACTACCCCATTACGAGAATACTAAAAGCTCCCGGTGTATCATTTATTGAGAGAGAGTTTTGTATTAAAAACAGATATTATCAGTGTTGTTATTAAAGACAACAATACATCAATCTTTGAAACATAATGTGTGTCGGCGTCCTCAAGGCTCCGTCTTAGGGCCCATTCTTTTCATTATCTATGTTAACGACATCAATGATTTTATCAGTGTTAAACACGTAGTATATACTGATAAAATAGAACAACTTAATGATCTATCGCAGGAAACTCTTAAGCAAGCTGAGTCTTATTTTGCAAGTATTAATTTGTGCCTCAACAGAGACAAAACAACAAAAAATAACGCGGAGCACATGTGGAGCCCTAGCCGCTCGTCTATATCAACTGTCATATACGTTTTAAGAAAATTTAAAGTGTTATTACACCGATGCCTTTTGATGCATATCATACTCCTTTCCACTCAAATCGCAGATTATGGTGTCCTCCTCTGGGAGGGGAGGGGGTCCGCAGTCTGGGGAGATATACTTTACAGAAGATAGCAAATTAGAATACTTTCAAACATCAACGAAAAGAGATTCTTACACGACTTTTTTTTTTCAAACAATTCGATTTTACGATTATTAATCATATATTTATTACAATTCTGATTACTGGGCAGGAATGCTTTGACTTTTATTAATCACAGACGATAACAATTACAGAAAAAACTATATCCTAACACTACACTTTAAACTAACCAACAAATATAAATTCATTTAGATATACTACTTTAAAACTATATAATTTACTTTTAATGGAAAGGATCTTAAATGACAATATGTCAAAAAGTATTTAGACCTTATTTAATAGATAATCCTACTTGTGAAAATACCGGAATTTATTAGTAGTATAACTATTGTGGCTGTAGAATAGCATGTGCCCCTACGGACTTGTATCTGAATCTTTGTTTGTTTGTTAATGTTTAAGGGGGCCGACACATCCCTCTATTTTCGTAACACGAACTAAATCAGTCTAATGCAACTCTCTGTCGAATATATTGAACATGAGATGGCGCCACTAGTACATTCGCTTACTATTGTTGAGAAAAAGTTTAAAGTGACAATTTAGAAAGTGATGGGTAGTTTCTGAAAAGAGATGGTGCGTGTTTCGACGTAAACATCTGAAACATATTTTGGGAAATTCCTTCATTATGATTTATGATTATAGGTTTGGGGCACTTGCCTAATACATAGCGGCGTGCGTATTCACTTTCTCTTATGCATTTGAATTGAAATACCGGGATACTAGTGATTTTAATGTTATTATTATACTAGTTAGTTACAGTTGACGGACTTTTGTGGTATCGAATATTTTGTGCACAAAATCTTTTCAAGATGGCGTAATGTTATTGTTTATGTTTTATAATAAACGAATTTGTTTATTCGATTATTTTATCTTTTAATTTTGTATACTGTTTATTAGATAACTAGTTCGTGTGTATTTCTGTGTGGTGTGTATAGTTATTGTGAAAGACATTAGATTGTTTCATTGAGAAGCATTAGTTTTGCATTATTTGGCTCTAAAGTGTGCAAAAATAAGTTCTTACAATGAATAAAAGTGATCAGACTGCAATACATTGTGCTGTGGAAACATGCTTCAATAATTCTAAAAAAACGAGATGTAGTTTTGTTTTCTTTCTGATAAATAAAATGCGGTAAATTCTCTACATATGTTTTCTATATCAAATATATTCATTTTGCATTTTGTATTATAGTGCTCTTACAGTGGACAGAGAAATGTAAAAACAGTAGATATTATATAGACAAATGTATGGAAAACTGCTTGATACTCTGAAATACATTCCGAAGACTTGCATTTAAACGTTTAATAGATTTTAAAAAACAAATGTGACAAGGCCAATATATTTTAACAATGATGTTTTTCCATGATTTTTTGTACACAACAAGTACTAATATAATTAGGATATTGGAAACCTAAAAAGATTTGAACGGAGAATTTTGTTAAAAGTAGTAAAATGGTATAATTAAACAAATTAAATTATTAAAGCAGTGAATAAAACTTTTTTCTTGTTTTATTTATAATACATATGCAGTTAACTTCTATGTCTATGTAAAACTTATAAGCTATTTGCTTATAAATTCCACTAACTAGTCCATGATTCTTTTAAATATTTCAAACGTCAAAGCAAAACATCACATTAATAAAATATATCTATTGTTAACATATATATATAATACTTAAGATTATTTATTTTCCTATCGCTAGAAGATGCCCTAAGTTCACTTTGTATTGTAGGTCACGAAAGCGTGTCACAAAACATCAGAGTGCAACAAATTATGTCCTTACTGTTACATGTGAATACACATTTCATTCTTTGCAGTTCAAGACGAAATAGTAGGATTTTTAAAATAACTTTTTTACATAATATTGTTTTTTTTTCCACTGCAAAATTACAAAAGTAAATAACCCGCAATTTTTTTGCAATAAAATCCAATTTCTATTTAATTGAATAATATATTACACTTGTAATTCTTCTAATATCTTGCATAGTTTATAAGAAGAATGAACAAACACTACAATAGAATACATTCGTCAGAGAATTGCGCTACAGAAACATATAAAAGCATAAAGTATTTCAATTAATGACATTAAAAGCATACTTTTTGGTGTGCCATCTATGTCAACGATGCCAAAATAAAGTAATATCTGTTGTAGCAGATATCTGTAAACTTCTCTTCTGTGTATCCCAGTTTTGTTTTTCAAATTGTTTATCATAATTAGATTGTTTAATTACCTACTCTTATGCTTATTTTATTTCTACAACAATTCCCGAGTGAAGCCATGCAATTTTATCTACATTTACAGCTCCAACATTTAAATTTTTTGTTAATTTTCTACATCGCCTATTCTGCATGTTTTCGCTTTCTGTTATTAAACAATTATTTAAGTATGAAATGAAAATGTATCGTTCGCTCCGGAATATTCATGGAAGTGTTAATGCCCTTGTTTTCCAGAAAAACGCCTATGTTTGCGAAAATAACTTGAACAAAGTAACCCATGTTATACTGCCATTATGTTGGCGCGAAAGAGGTTTGTAAACGCCCCCTTAATGTTATTTGTTAATTTAATTCTGACATGTGCATACGATTTTTTTGTCACGCACGAATAAAACTATCTATCTATCAATCGAAGCCACAGTAAGAATTGAGTTTAGTAACCACAATACGTAAATCTTGAGGAATGCCGAAGATTTTTCGGCTGATATAATAAGTATGTTTCTCTCTCACACTAACGATATATAAGTAACATTCAGTGGAAATTTGTCATTTGCGTCATCTTATTAATAATTAAGCTACATGTGGTTCGTTATTAGTTGGAACGTGGATATACTTGTTTGTGTAAATTGAATGATTCACTAAAAAAAAATCAATTCAAGCCAAATCGTTCCAGGAGAAAATGCGAATGAACTTAATGCATGATTCTTGTGAATGTTAAAATCCATGAATTACTACTTGTCTTCCGAGTCACTTATTTGGCCAGGTAAGCCGATTTATATCACCTTCATTGGCACTATTCCAAATTCAATTTAAACTTTTTGCTTATAATATAAGTACTTATATGTATCGAGATCTTTCTTTCAATACCTCACCTCTGTAGATTTGCGGTATAGGTAATATATTTGGATTGTCGATTATTTCTTTTATGCAGAAATTGTTTTTAAAGAATACTTCTTTAAACAAATGCAAAAACGAGCCGCAACTTCAACGTAAGTTCCGCTTTAGTCACTTTAATTTCCTAAAACCGCCTTTTTTTTTGATGAACGGTCATTTATACAAGCGAACGAGTTACAAGTGACCTTGACTCTCTTCAGTAAATCACGTCAATATTTCACCAGAGCGCCGCTCCTCAAAACACGAGAGGGTATATAAGCTGCAAACGAAGCGAGATGAGGTGTCACGGGTCAGAGGAGTGGAAGGAGGAAGGCTTTTGAGGAGAGACTGGAAAAAGTACGTGCGGTAGGTAGAAAAATGCGAGAAGTGAAAACGGCAAAGCTGCACCGCCTACTATATATTATATATGAACTGGTGGTGATTTATGGAAAAGGCCCGTTCTGACTGAAGGCAAAACCTTTTTCTAGTGGAAGGTTGTACACCTAATATACGCTTAGGACGATGTACATTACAGGAAGCTTCGAAACATCTGACACTTATATAACATCGCACAACATCCCACCACCTCTCCGTCTAGGCAGCTGCGACGGTGACAAATGACCCACTCCGGAGATCAGTTTTAATTTAAGTCTCGGTGGAGAGGTGAGGTGTTTCTGAAAGGTGCTCGGAAGTGCCGCTGGTATTTCATCCTTTTTCAACCCGAGGAATGTAGTTACAAATTTATTTGTGCACATATTGAGAGGACAACAATGATTCAACGTGTTAGTTCTATAGTTGCTTACAATTTAAAAAAAAAGATAATACTAATTTAAACTGATTAAAATTTCATTATTAAAATAGGGTCGGGAACCATATTTTATTTATTCGAAAGAAAAGTTTGAAATTACAACGGATTTACAGGTTTTTCATTTATGATATTGGTATTTTGAAAAGAAAAAGGCTTGAAAATGTATATTTTTAAAGAATTTTAATCCAACATTACAACTATTACGCTCAATAAAAAATTATAGATTCTGTTTTGGGATAACAAAAAAATTAATTAGCGGTTTGGCGATTGCATAATCTGTGCCTCCTGGTAACTCCATCTACGCTGTCAGTTAATGTGTCAAATTTTTAATTATGATGGGCCGTATTGTTATGTTTAAAATTTTAACGACTTTTATTAATTTTTTGTTATTATTTTCCCTTTGGTTGATTGATTTGATGTGACTTAGGAACTTCTGCACAACGACAATTTAGTTAGGCAGTGAGGGTAGGGAACCACACCCATCGTCCTTTTCCACTCCTGCACGTAGTTCTTCCAAACAACTAACTCCAATGATAGGTTTTAAGCCTAATTTCAGTAATGAGGCGATCTTGCGGTTTCAGTCCATGTTAGCAGCTGAAGACTGGTCGGATGTCTTTTCCAGTAACGCAAACACCTTTGATATATTTTATGATATTTTTCTATTTTATTTTAACTCGTCTTTTCCAATTGTAAAATACAAAATAAGTAATAATCATAAGGTTGAATGGTACACCCCAGAACTAGGCTTCAATGGCAGCACAAATACGTGATTTATATAACATCTATAAAGCAAACAAAATAATAATCACTTTAGAAGCATATAATAAAAAGAAAGAATCCTACAGATTGTTAGTAAATAATACAAAAAAAACCTTTTATGGAAATAAAATTTTACATTCAAATAATAAGAGTAAAACTTCATGGAATATTATTAACAAAGCCGACAAATAAACAAATAGAACCTATTACTCTGCGTACTGCAGCAGACCATGTTGTAACTAGTCCGAAAGCCGTTTGCGAAGTATTTGTGAAGTCCTTTTATAATTTTGACAAAATATCACCAAAACTTGATGCATTACACAATGTTCAATCTAGGAATAGCAGTTTCTTTATGACTCCCACTGATGCATGTGAAAATTGGACGAATTCTCTGTTCGAGATTTCTCACAAAGCATTCGGCCGGCATTGATGATGTTTCCGTGCTTTATTTTGGAAGCATGTGGCAATCGTACCTAGCAAGCCACTGGCTCATGTAGTCAACACTGTTTCTCTAAGTGGAATATTTCCAAATAAACTAAAAATATCAAGGTAATACCAATTCACAAAAAGGTAGCAAGTCTGATGCTTGCAATTACAACTATTGCTATTCCTACAGCCATTTACAAAAGTTTTTGAAAGAATTATAAATATTCGATTGGTTACTTACCTTAAGCAAATGGACATTTTTTCCAAAACTCAATTGGGTTTGGTAATCAGGGTATATCAACAACCGATGCCCATACACCATACATTGGATTATGTATATAAAGAAATCGTAAGGTAATGCTGTACTTGGTTGTTTTTTCGATCTCACGAAGGCTTTGACACGGTAGATTACGACATTGCTGTTGCGAAGTTTGGGTGCATGTGAATACGTGGTGTTCCTTATGATCTATTCGTATCTTTACCTCACTGATCGTAGATCCGTTGTTTCAAATTAGAGGATCTGTAGATGGTGAGATCACAAGACTTTGCTCCTCAATAGTAGAAGTTAAATGCGGCATACCGCAGAGGGTCCATTTATAGGTCCGACCCTATTCGTAATTTACGTTAACGATGTGCATGTGTCTCTTGCCTTCGTGTCTGATTACTTCAGTATGCTGATGATGTCAGCTGTATTATCGCGGGTTCTACATTGGATAAGTATCTGTGCGGACGAGTAATGTTTTGTATGCATGATGAACGAATGGTCTAAGTGTAACGGCTTAGACTGAATGTATCGAAGACTAAGTTTAGTGCACTTCCGAGCTTCCGCAAATGTAATTAGTAGGCCCTTGTATTAGGTACGATAATAGATCCATTCATGAAAGTGAGTTTGTTGAATTTCTTGGTTTGTCAGTAGACCCTAGCCTGAGGTTTGATAGGCACTGCGCTGGCCTTGAGCGTAAATTAAGCTCTGCGTACTTTGCTGTCAGGAACTTGAGAAGCATTGTTGCATTGATGTCCTCCGCTGTTCTATTTCTTTATGTGGAGTCACGCCTGAGATACGCAATAGTTTTCTGAGGATCGGCGCCGTGTCAGAGAGAATTTTTATTTCTCAAAAGAAAATTATTAGTGTATGCTTTGGTGCTCAGCCACGAAATCATGTCGCTCTTTATTTATAACTTTGAGGATCTTACCTCTTTGGTCCTTGTATTTATTTGAAGTGCTAATGTTTTATAAGCGTAATGAAGAGCTTTTTACAAAAAACAAGGATATTTATAATAATATGGCAACGCGGTCCTGCAATAATATAAATGTTCCTGTACATAAAACAAGCCTCTACAAGCGTAGTCTACACTTTAGATGCGTAATGTATTATAACCCATTGCCTTCAGATATAAAAAACGCCACAACATTACGTTCTTATAGAAGCTTATTAAAGGCTTATATCAGTAAGTACAGCTTTTATTGTGCGGATGAGTATTTTAACGATGGGTCTCTCTAAATTTGTTGTTTTATTATTTAACCTTCAATATAGATTTTAAATTTTATTGTTCCTTAACATAACTATGCTTTTAATATGTGATACTAATGTTACGTCTGTGTTCTGTCCAAAATTTCATCTATGTTTATATTTTATTTTACACCACATTCTATTTGTAGTTTGGTACGTTGTATTCGAATTTAAATTGTGTGTATGGTCTTTATTAGCTGTATTTTATATTGTATTTGGACACTGTCAAAGTTTGCATATTGCAATTTTGCGACAATAAATATTATTATTACTATAAGCGGCAGTACTAATCTGGCACGCATTTAATGAATGTAGGTCTCCGCTGCGACCTATTATTCCTTCTCACCTCGTACTTTTATTTAATTCTTTTTGTTTCTGGTTATTTTGTTTTGTTGTTTCCTAGTTCTTTATCATAAAAATTTTCCGCTGCAAAGTTATCTCCATACGTGAAGAAAAGGAGAAAAAAAAAAACTAGATGACACCACTTGGGCAGCACTGCTCAAGAAGTAGTTGGCTGTTTTATATCTGCTTTTCTGGACTGTAGCAACAGTTTTAAATATTATACACAAGTGTGAATGTATATATCAGTGGTGGCTCGTGACAATATTCAGTGGTAGGGCCAATCTTCCTCCCCCTCCCATTTTGTTAATTTTACAAAGTTTTGAATCAGTTTAACTCAGGTGGCAGTAATTTATTACCTCGTTTATTTATAACTAAAATAATACCGACACAAAAAAATTAATGTAGACAAATTTAGAAGCCATTTTAAAATGGAAAATACATTAACTTCTTATCAGGAATACCAATCTACCCAAATATAAATACTAACCTATTTCCTTGGGAATTGCATATATTTAGTTTTTAAACTGCACATTCACGGGCCACTTGTTTACATTTCCCCATATAACTAACGCAACAGTATTCAGGTGTTTTTTTTGTGATTTTCTATCGACGAAAACAACACGACACAGAGCACACAAGTTATTTAAACGTAGATCGTAGAATCGTAAGCGAACGTATTTTTTTTACGAAGAATGGGAAACACAATTTTTATTTTCTTTGTTTATTTAAGCAAATGGCTTGTTTTTCTACTTAGGACGCTATTATGATGTTTTTCATTTTCATAATTTTTATATAATAAAGATATAAATGGTAATTCATTTTGAAATACTATAATTATTAATTTGCGCGCGATTTCATCCTAGAATAATACTACATTTTATTACTCTATCTAATAAATATTAAATATTCTTAAACACATTTTTTATTGCGGGGAAATGTCTAAATCGAAATCCATATGCGACGGTCATCTACATATGTTTCTACTCTAATAGCCGATCTTTGATGGCCATCTGGCTCACATGCTCGCTTTATATTTCCCTACTGTGATAGTGGAAGACATCCTTCCCCTACAGTACTAAGTACTGAGGTATACTGATGACGCATCTGGTATTGTATATGCTAACTACTGCGTGACTCGATCAGCCAATCAACGGGCAGCGGGTCAAGATACCGCTAGCCTCACTTCAATGTAATTTTTGCGTATAGTCCGTTAGCTCGGAGCTAATCTGGATGTGGCTCTGCGCGCGCCGCTTGTCTGCTTAGTGTGTATCGTCGCATCAAATCATGGGAATAACAACGTTCGTTCTGTACTTAAATGCGTGTATGTGTATTTATCGGTATTTTACAGCTTTTAATGGTTAATTTGTGATATACAATAGTGGGGAAATGGCACAGGCTGCTTTTTAAGCAAATTCTTTAATGAAATTGGGCTACTTTTAAATTTTACTTCAAATTGTGACAGCTGTCAGTGACAAACAAAAATTAGAAAATGGGTTGCATTTGATTGTATTATTTTATTGCAACATGTTAGAATTACAACACAAAACATTTATTATGAAAGTTACTTTAGAATTGGTCGAAAATTATACAATGGAGAATAGGTTTATTTCATTAATCAGTGCATGCAGGATTTCTGGTAACTGTGTTCTAATCTGGAAGTTACTTATACACAGCTTTTAAGTCATGTTCATGCTTGCATTGGCAAATTATGTGCAACTGAGGCAGTAACTCGTAAACCTGGTGCACCTAAAAAAACAACAAATTGCGCAGAGGATATTCGACATCGAATGGATATTTTAATATTTTTTGCACACATTTTGGTAACATACAAACTGTCAAAGTGATTGGTGCGTACATGCACTATGACCAACGATTTAATGACCTACTCTAATCAGGAAAGTATTTGAAAGCACAGTATAATTACTACACTGCTGAATAAAGTTTCTCTACATAAAGTGTGAAAAGCCTGCAAATTGTTCACATCCTGGTATATTGTAACCTAATTTCTGTTTTAATGAAACTAAATGCTTTTTCAATTTTTATAACTACCCTCACCATAATTGACGCAGTCGAAAATTTTAATAGCCCAGGAAGATTGGATGGCTCTATATCGGCTATTAGCTTTTCCCCACTTCCTCCCCACCACTCTTTAATTACTGTCGAGTAAACAATCGATAAAAGTACGGAGCCAGCATTTTGAGTAGATCAGATATGAAAATATACACCTATATAGCATATAATTATACCTGCGCCGGACTAAAACTTAATATAAAAAAATAAAGTTGCATACATGTAAATAATAAAAGTCAAATAGATAAAATTTCAATTTAATATTAGGGAGACCCATTGTCATTGTTCATGTAATCGTCAATAGAATAAAAGCAGTGATCTTGAAGAGATAATTTCAAAGACTTTTTGAATACATTTATCGTAGTGGCTGTTTTTATATGTGAAGGCAGAGCGTTATAATAAATTACACATCTGTAATATGGACATCGTTCATACAAGGCAGTCTTATGAACGGGAATACTTAAGTCATTACAATTGCGCGTTGCCATATTACTGTAAATGTCCCTGTTCCTGATAAATTGATTTTCGTTGCGTTTATAGAGTATTAAAATTTCAAACAGATATAAACAACACAAAGGTAATATTTTTAAATATTAAACGGCACGACTCTCTACCTGAAGCACCCACCATACATCTAAGTACTCTCTTCTGACAGATAAAAAGTCTACGTGCGCATGGCGCTGAACCCCAGAAGATAATTCCATAACGCAAACGAGATTCCACATACGCAAAATAGAAAATGCAAAGAACATCCGTACCTATTACGTTTCTCAAGTTTCTGACACCGTAGTATGCGGAGCTTAATATACTTTCCAGTGTATCACAATGTTCCTCAAACTTAAGAAGATAGTCTACTGTCACTCCCAGAAAACGAATTGACTTACTTTCAGGAATGGATTTATTATTATATCTGATGTAAGGACTAGCAATTGTTCTTTCACTGGACCGAAATTGTAGTAAGGTTGTCTTTGTGCCATTCAACTTTAGTCCGTTATTTTCACACCACTCACTCATCTTCTTCAACACGATTTTTGCCTCAGCAGATGCCAGGCCTAATGTAGAGTCAGTTATAATACCACTGACATCATCCGCATACTGTGATAATAAACACGAAGATAGTATATTATTTAAATCGTTTACGTAAATAATAAACAACGTTGGACCAAGAATAGATCCTTGAGGCACACCACAACCAATATTCACAGTCATGGCCAGCGTATAATTTTTACTGCTTTTTTTAGGTTTTTCTCTCTTCTTTTCTTGCATTGATATGCGTTGCACCACTTTTTTTTTTCGATTAAAAACCCCTTACGTTTTGCAAGTGGAATTTATACTGTTAGATAATAGTATGTTAAAAGACAAGTTTCATTTTGACGTTTCAAAGTACGAATTCAGAGTTTAAGAAACGAGTGGCGTAGCCACGAGTTTCTTAACTGAATTAGTGCTTTAATGTCAAATGAAACGTGTCTTTTATGCTATTTTTTGCAAATAGTTTTTAAAATTTCTCTTTTTGTAAAGCAAAACGAGAAAATTTGATATCTAGGGAAATTTTGTGGGCGGTTGTCACAGTTGTCACCTTGGTTGGCACAAGATTTAAATTGACAAGTTAATTTAAAATTGCTACATTTTTGAAATTTGTTATATATTATATTACTAAAGTAACTATATTATAATATTTAATATGAGTTCTACAACTTTTTCATGCACTCCGCCTGAAATACGGCAAATTGCTGAAAAAACCATTAATAATTTACTTCCGGAGAAATCCTACACTATGTATCAAAAGCGATACAAAAATTTTGAAAAATGGTGCAAAGAAAGGAAATTCTTCATATTTCTGAGAACGTCTTACTTGCTTATTTTGAAATGCTACGTAAAGATTATAAATCGTCATCATTATGGTCGATTTATTCGATGTTAAGATCGTGTTTAAATGTACATAGAAATGTGGATATATCAAAATATATGAAACTTCAAGCATTATTAAAACGGCTACCTAAAGGTTATCAAACAAAAAATTTTAAAAATTTTAGAAGAAGAAGATATTCATAGATTTTTGAAACAAGCCGATGATAAAATATACTTAGCTATAAAGGTATTAAGGTTATTTTGATAATAGGATATAATGGAGCCTGTAGGCGAGAAGAATTAATTAATATATGTGTGGAAGATCTTCAATACAATTCCGATTCCATTATAGCCAACATACCTAAAACAAAAAACAATGTACCCAGAATGTTCGCAGTGACTGATGTAAACTGCATCGAACTTATAAAAAATATAATAATCTGCGGCCTAAAACAGTTACTCACAAACGTTTTTTTTAACTTTCGTCATGGCGCTTAATTAATAGCCTATCGGTATTAACACCATGGGAAATGTTCCTAAACAAATTGCCAGTTTCTTCATTTACCAGATCCTCATCTTTATACAAGACATTGTTTTAGAAGATCCAGTGCGACATATAGCAAATACTGGAGGTGATATTTTAACTATAAACGATTAGGTGGCTGGAAAAGCACGGCTGTTGCTGAAGGTTACGTTGCCTCTTCTATGAAAATAAAATTGATGTTGGAAATATGTTTGCACAGGAAAATAATGTGAATCTACCTGGAACTTCTGGGAATGGTTCACAGTTTGAGTACTCCAACAGAACAATTCACTATCGCAGAGAACGATAATTTTCAACAGAATGTTTCTACTGCACACGGTATCACTATCACTTCCAAAGATAATTCAAACGTTAATATAAATGTTTATAATAGTTGTACTATTTCAAAGATTAATTAAAAATATCAAATCTTACAATGAATTTTAATATAATAACCTCAAACTTGCTTACAAAATGTCATATTGACATCTCCATTTCTGTTGCAATGTGACCAACTTAAAATAAATCTGCTTAAATGTTCCATTTCTATTACGCAACTAGTGCTGTAATAGACCCTATTACGGCACTAGTGGAATAAATGGTATGGTTACGGCACTAATTGCAAAAAATAATTTAAAAAAAAATCTCTGTCTCTATACCACCTACAATGTAACTATTTTCCCTACTCATCCCAACATTCTAATTCATCCTGTGCTCGTCCTCAAAACAAACACATCCTCCGGTTTCTCCCCTTTTCGGCGATTTGTTTGTGGAAAAACAATACCCCCTTCCCCTTCGCTTTTCGTCCTCAGTCGGTACGCCCGCACTTCACAGCCCTGACAGCACAAACACGTCACGACCGAAAAGGTTTTCAATCTTTGCTTCAGCCGGCGCGGCGGACGAATTCAAATGCGTCCTTCCTTCCTTCCTTCTTCATTGTTTACTATTTGGAGAGGACCGGTCTTTGGCGGCTTGCAAGTTCGCATCATCGTAGACGTTGGCACTGGAAAGGAAGGTGGACGAATGGTGCGGATGTTGAGTTAGGATTGGGAAGATAATGAAGTGGCGTTTTTTTTTATACCTTGAAGATGTTTGTGCAAGGGTAGAAAGGATGAAATGAAATTACTTGGTGATTGGAAATTCGTCTTTACTGTTATTATAGGTCTTAAATGTTGGTTTTGAGGAAAAATATGCAATGATCAAGTAGGTAGCGTAAACTGAAGAATTACATATTTTCAATGGCGGCTGGTACTAAAGTGCACAAGGGCACGTGCCCACCCAACCACCAAGATAAACACAGAAAGAAATTCGCATGTAATTCAGTGTATTATTTTATTTTATTATTTTTACGTATTTTTATAACGATGGTATCAATGCGAAGCGAACTATGTTCCGGGGCACTCTTTCCGATGTACCTATTTCGAGTATGAATCGGACGGCTTCGTTTATCTTCGCTATATGCGCTTATACGGTCGCTTCGGGGCACGCAATGCCGTGTCTCCAGTTAACATCTCGCATTCGTTGCGACTTCAACGCGTACCGCGCATGTGTGATTTCAAAGGCTTGAAGTGACGTTTATTATTAATGATGGAAGTTAATTGAGTGCAAAATCTTTCAAAAAAAAAACCCGCTCTCATTTGAGGAAAAACTTTTAATTAAGGAGAAAGGAAGGCCTATTCCTGATCTTCAAATAAACTACACTTTCACAAATAAAACTCGAACTTACAATAGAGTATTTAATAAAAATATGAGTGGATGTGCGGATGTTCACTAACAAATAAACTATTTTGTTTTATTGGCTTAACTTTTAAGAAAGAGATCAGTGCGTGGAATAAACAAGGGTTAAATGATTTAAAGCATATCGCAGAGAGGGCAAAGAAACACGAAAATTCCGTTTCTCACATGAATGCGTGCGCGGATGTTATTTTATTCTAGGCAAAGTGGGCATACGTGAATAGTTAGACAGTGCTTATTTGCGACATAAAATTAAGTACAACGAAGATGTGGAGAAAAATCGTCACATTTTGCGTCGGTTGATTATGTGTATTAAAAAAAAATGTGAAATCTTATCCTATGTTGGATAGCGTAAAATTGAAAAGTGAACTTTCAGTAATTTATGAGCGCGAGGACATGTGTGACGTAGATGTAGGTGGTGTTTTGCCACTTTTAGTGTTCATAACACACAACAACTTAAAAAAAATTGAGGGAAACATATAAACTGTTGGATATTTGTACAACCCCCATGTCGACAGCAGAATGTGAACGATGTTTTTCCACCCTCAAACGCATTAAGACTTTTTTGAGGAGAAGCATAAGGTCAGAAGATCGACTGAACGCAGTTTTACAACAATGAAAAATAGGAGAATGGATGTTATGTACAAAAAAAAAATAGGCAAAATAGGTAAAATTGCCTATTTTTGCTATGATAGATCATAAATATGTGGCTTGATACCTGATCCAGAGTACAAAGAGTAAGAACAACGGATGAATCATCGAGGTCTCAATTTCTAAGCGAAACTAAATTGTCGTTGTGCAGAAGTTCCTAAGTCACTATCAAATCAATCAATCAAAGGGAAAATAATAACAAAAAATTAATAAAAGTCGTTAAAATTTTAAACATAACAATATGGCCCATCATAATTAAAAATTTGACAACTACCGCGAGTTTTTATGTATAAATTTAGTCCCTATTTATAAATGTTCCCAGACCGATATGATATACAGGGTGATTCTCAATATATGCGACAAACTTTAAGAGCTGATTCCTGAGGTTATTTTGATCACAAAAGTTCATATGAGTAAATGTCCAAAACGGTTTGGTTTTAAAGTTATTGAATGTTTAATAATAAATTATGAACTATGACTAACACGATATAATATCACTGTTGGTTCTTCAAAAACTATTGTGTTGAGAGGGAATTGTTTATTTGTCATTTCAATATTTGTCAATAGTTGTCAGAGTATTCATTCAGTTTATTGCCAGTTTTTGTTTTCTAAAATGAATTACACGAATGCTGAGATGTGTGATATGCATTTCGTTTACGGTTTTGCCAATGGAAATCCGCGTGCTGCTAGACGTCTTTATGAAGAACGATAACCGTATCACCCCGCATCATTCAATATTTACCCGTCTTCACCAACGTCTTAGTGAAACGGGAAATTTTAAAAAACGGACGACTGATAACGGACACCCATCTACAGTGAGAACTCCACAAGTTGAAGAAATGGTACTAAATGAAATTGAGGAACATCCTACTACAAGCACCAGAAAAATTGCGTTTGCTTTAAACATTAGTCAGGCCACAGTTTGGAGAATATTGAAAGATCAACTGTTGTATCCATATCACATTTAACGGGTGCAGGCACTTTTGCCGCCAGATTTTCCGAAAAGAGTGGCTTTTTGTCAATGGATGCAACACAAAATCGCACAAAATCCTGACTACTCAAATATTCTTCACCGACGAAGCTAATACTTTCTCTAGAAACACGACTATTAATTTTCATAATAATCACATATGGGTCGAAGAAAATCCGCACGAACTAGTGAATGCCCGTCATCAACATCAATTCTCTGTCAATGTGTGGGCCGGAATTGTTGGAGATCACTTGAAGGTCCACATTTTTTACCGATGCGGTTAAATGGCGAGGTATACCGCAATTTTCTTGAAGAGGAGCTACCACTATTGCTGGAAGAAGTTCCGTTGCAATTAAGATTACAAATGTATTTTATGCACGACGGTGCTCCAGCGCATTTTAGTTTAGTTGGTCGCGAGTTTTTGGACAATACGTATCCAGATCGGTGGATAGGACGGGGAAGTCCACAACCGTGGCCTCCTCGGTCTCCAGACTCAAATTCTTTGGACTTTTTTCTCTGGGGTCACCTTAAATCATTAGTTTATACGACTCCCATTGAAAATGTCGATGAAGTGAGAAATCGTATTATCGCAGCTTTTCAAATATTTCGAAATACCCCTGGTATTTTAGGAACGGACTCGCCAGTCAATACGACGGAGGATAGAAGCTTGTATTGCAGTTGGGGGCGGTCATTTTCAACAGTTAGTATAAGTTAATTTCGTTTTACTAATTATTTTGTTAATTTATAATAAAAAACATTAATTATGTTAACTTACTATTAAACATTGTACAACTTTAGAACTAAGCGATTTTGGGCATATGTTCTTATGAACTTTTATAATCAAAATAACCCCAAGAATCAGCGCTTAAAGTTTGTTGCATATATTGAGAATCACCCTGTATACTGAACATCGACTTATCTAAAAGCGTGTCAGAGCATTTTATCTGCGTAACCTCCAGTCGACTGATTGTTTATTCAACGTCATTCGCCGTTAATAATTAAACTTACCCGGAGACCCTTCCTGAATTTGCTTAACCACACAATTATTAAATCAACGACGAGCGGTCAGGATATTTACATTAGAAATCGCGAGCGATATTTTCAGGCTATTGTGTTTTTCGCAATATCACCGGGGATGACTGTCTAATTTGGTTTCGCTTCCGATTGTTCCAATATTAATTCGTTAGCAATAGAAATCGCTATATCAACCCGCAACGTTTATTAAGGCTCAGAAATGGTAATACGTATACCTAATGTGAATAAACGAAATGAGTTTATCCCGCACACGCCATTTCGACAAGTTCGAAGTGATGAGGTCGTGGTTGGGGAATTCGGTTGCTAGGATTTTGGTAAAATCGATTTAACGGAAATTCTGACTTGGGATTAGTAGGGAGGTGATAATCATAATATTTTCGATGTAGACGAAAACGTGGAGGTAACAAAGTTCGATAAAGTAATGTTTGGGCATTCACCAGAGTAAACCATTATACAACATTTCTTTAGTTTTACTTTAAATAAACATTTGTTTAATTTACATTGCGATCAGAATTTCTTTGAAAACTTTTATCCTACTAAAACAATATGCAATCGATTATATGTCAAAAACAGTTGAATTGCGGACCCATGTTGACTAAGACTTTTTTGTTTATTTCCACCAGTACTACAACTGGGTAAAATATCCGACAACGTTTTTTTAACACACTGTATAATGCTTTCATGCAACAGTACAGACATAAAGTAAATTTTACTTATGAAAAGCTAGCTAATTACAAATGATCCTAAACTCAGTGCTCCACCTAAAGGTACTACACGAGGCTACCTATTCTAAGTACTATTATGTGGATTCCATAACAATAGAAATCTTTCTACTTTAACTAAATAATTTCCCTATGATTGTTAATAATAATAACAAAAATATAAAACAGTAGTAGTAATTCCCACAATCATGTGAATACTCCTTTACGTCAAACGCTGAAATATCTAAACAACCAAAAATGTGATGAGTTCAGATAATCGCGAATCTACTGTAAATCGGTCAGCTATCAGTTGTTATTATATTTGCCTCCATGGAACAACTTTAGTTATCTCCCAGCATTCGTCAAAGACTAAGGGAAAACCATGGAAAACCTTACTCTGGGAGGAAAATCTGGGAAGAAGTCCCAGATCTGGTTACTGATAGCCGGCAAATTATTATTATACTTCTGAATTTGGAAGAAGCAACTCCGACCGCCATGCTGTCTTCAGGTAACTGCTCCGTTTTTCACACATTATGGATGTGAAATTGAAACAGGATAGGCCAGTTTAGTGGTCTAAAAACAAACAAAACAACAGCAGTATCTATTCTAATGCTTAACAACAATAACTTAATCCTAATTATTCTAACCACTAGTAATTAAATTAAAGATTTATATTTTAAGCATTCTTCAGCATCATTACTAAAAGAATCCCACCATCCGATCGACTCATCATCTCTAATATGGGTTTCATGTCGCAGCCAATTTAACTCCTTAACTAATGCCCTAACTTCCGTAAACGACCGTCACTCATCAGTGAGTGGACATTCAAATAAAACATGCCCCGTTGCATATATCCCACCGAATTCACAATGCGAATCATTAACCCTCCCAAAACTTGTTAATATCCCAATATCTCTTCTCGTTTCTGAAATATTGCAAAAAATATATTTTTAGAGGAAACTTTAAGCCCCATTACACCCCCTAGAACCAAATATGGGACGCTAAAAAAAATGCGTGTCAAATATTTTTCAGTGTTCTACTTTCCTTACCAAATTTTATCAAAATCGGGAATCAATTTGGATGCCTTCCCTTGTAAAATTAAAGAACAGATTTTCAGGTATCACGTAGCAACTTTCAACTCGAATTTCTTCGAATCAAATCACCTAAAAATGAAAATAATACGACTTCTATATACTTCATTTTAAATCGCCAATTTTAAATTATTATTTTTTTCCAGGAACTGACGATGAAACCCAAGAATATGACTACCTAGGGGCTTGGGGACCCAGGTTCGATAAATTAGCAGACATGTACGGCCCAGGCGAAGAGACGGAACAGGAAGACGAATAAAACAAGCCAGAACAAGACCCTAATCCTTCCCCACTTTCCTAATTTTGTTCTTGTCGATAAAAGTGACACGATTATCGAAAACCACCTCAAAATTACTACACAATGTTATTGATGGTATTTCCAGATTAAGAAGAAACGAATGGAAAACAACACATTCCGTTGTCAAAAGAATTTATCGATTTTTATTTATGCCGTGTTTTATCGAGAGAAAAAAAAAGAACGTAAAATATTGAAATAACTGCATATTACACGTTGTTAGTAGGCGTGTGTCCCCTCCCCACTCCAATAAGACTGTTGGCAGTTACCATGCTGCGATATAATTTATAATATTATTATTATTAAAGTAATAATTAATTAATTAATATTATTATGGTTATTTCTAAAAGTAAATAGTTGCAAATAATGATAATATAAAATAAAACGGAGATATAGGTAATTCTAGATATTCGAGTGCATCAGATCAATATCCTAATTTCCTGTTTTTAAATTAAACACGACTGCGCACATAAAACAAACAAAGTATTAACAAATAGTCAGATATAACAAACACAAACAAGCATATAAAATGGAACAACGATATACTGTTTCATATTTATATTATTGATGAATTTACTACGTAAGAGTACACATGAAAATACACACTGCCACAAATTAATTAATAATATTTCTAAATTATCGACTACCATTATGATTATTTTAAGAGCACGTAAATTATAAACTAATATAAAAGGAGAAAAAGATTAACGAAAGATATTAAACAAAATGGAAAATGATAGCAAAAAGATTTTACCTGCTACCAAATACAATCAACTAAAAACTGTTACCTACACAAAATTGCAATAAACTAATCTTTGTAAACGTACGGAAATTTATATGTATTGTATAAATTTTACAAATATCAGCCTTATTATACCTACAGTATGTAATGTATAAAAAACATATGAAAATATAAAGCAATTAAATACAATCATTTGATCCAACCACCGTGCAATATCCCTTGGTCCATAAATGATCAATTATCATTACAAAATCGACATTTTAGGATGGTATAATAACATCTTGGACCATCCTGAAATTAATGATCATCACTATAAAAAGTTTTATTAAAACACATTACATTTTATGACATTTTATTGAGTATATAAACGTCAAAACATAATTTAGTAACATTCATTTAGCTTTTTTCAGTACTCTACCCGTCTTGTGTACAGATATAATTCATGGAAATTTATGAAGATGTGTAAAAATTAAATTTAAAATCAGCTTTGCCCTGAAGATGAGTATTAAAACACTCAAAACATATAGCCGTTAGTACTTTACTAATAAAAAAATAGTTTGTGAGATTCTGGACTTACATTTCATTTCCTTTAACATAATCAATTACTAAATGTATTGGTAATATAGTTGGGTCGTTTCAATATCGTGCAAAACCCTATGTTTATCTCAACTACAACTCAACAACTTCGTCGCTCTCAGGAAAAAAATAATAACCACAGATAAAGAGAACCTGGAATTTTCTACAGTTGACCAATTGAATTTTCAATATAATATTAAATGTCGGCAAGAGATATTGAATAAAGTAGGTGATGCAAGACATTATTTTTAGATAGTACCTTGTTACACTAGTAATTATCTTTATGGAAATGGTTTTATTAAGACCTATTACCATGAAATATACCTTAATCCATAAAAGACTATCATACTGAAAATAATTTTCTTAAAGCGCATACATTTTACGACGCTTTACAAAGACCAAATTCAACATCAAGACATATGTTACCTCATTCATGTTTAAACTTTAATTCCTCTTTTATAAATGGAGAAACATAGATCTGTTTAATACATCTTTCTTTACTTAAAAAAAGAATCTAGAATGAGTAATTAAGAATCTATAAAAGAATGTTAAAATATATGACATTGCAACTCTCACTAAGAACTTCATTAATCTGTGACAAAAAATATTCAACATACCTCTTCTCGGCAAATTTCATCAATATATATAATCACATAACCTCTGATTGGAGACTATTTTTGCTTTAAATCTCTCCTGCTTTTCGTTTTATCTCAATCTTGTTTTTCTCATTTTGTTGAAAGTTCTTCATGGCTGACAAGTGAATGAATCTTGCAAGTGCACTCATCTTGTGAATGAATCTTGCAACACCATTTTTGAACACTGTTCCAGGTTTCCAACATAAACTTCCTTTTTGTCCTTTCATCACATAATTATCCTTCATGACTTTACTATCACATTAAGTTTTATTTTGCAACACTAGTAGATTCTGTTTGTAATGTCTATTTTATTCCTAACGATTCTTATTACGTGCATAGTTCCCTCTAGTGACGTGTAGTTGAAGCTTAATCATGTTAACTATTGTGCAGATCGCTGTAATGATAAACTTTTAAACAGCATACATATAATTCGTTCAAAGTTTTTCATAATTTTCCTCATCGTCTGTTTTCATTGCCATGGTTGTATCTAAGAATAAACTTTATAAATAAATTTGTTCATATCTTTCGTAAATCTTTTCATACCGTTAAATAAAATAGAAAAAAAAAAAACAGGACATTTTGATATTTTGATCTGCATGCAAACAAATTAAACAATTATATACTGCACATATTAAAATATTATACACAAATAACACTTTTAAAATCACACAGACACGAATAAAAGCAACAACAAAAAAAAAATAATCAGACGACATCACATACTCACCACGTTGTCATAATATACTCCTACTTAACCTTAAATAATAATTAAAAAAACATATTCGTGTATCGTATAAAAGCCAGTATTCCTGCGAAAAAAATTACGTGCGTAGTATAGTAGGGCAACTCAGTCACTAACTAGGTCAATGATTATTAATTATTATTATGATACAATGATATTTTTTAGTCGATTTATTATTATATTATTAGAGATTGCCATATATATTATATATATAGAATGAGCGTGTTTTTTTTTTCTTTTGAATGAAAGCGAAGGGTTGGACATTAAGGCTGTGTTCACATTGGCAAGCTTTGAGATTGTGGCTAATAGAAATTAATTTACAGTGTTTCTATTGGCAATAGCCAATGTTCAGGCGGCCTCAATCCATGGATCCATGTGCGTGCGTACCAGTTTCATAACCTATAACATGAAAACGAGAATTTTAACAACCTGCCTATTCATAACACAAAACGACTGTATGGACGACAGAATTTATTTCATCGTGTGAATAAAACGGATGCATGTAAAGACACAACGTTAATTACTGATATATTATATATAATATTAACTGTATATAGTTCTCACGTTACCTCCCTTCCCCCACACCACAAACACGTAATATAAACTTATCACGGAAAAAATCACTTAATACCAAATTCACGAAACATACACAACATTGTCGTTTTTATAATAATAATAATAAGTATATTTTAAGCGAAATAATAACGAAGAAAAGAGACGTTAAGATATAAGAATTGACAGCACTTATTCTCTAGACTCACTTGATAACGAATGAAAATTGGAAATTTTATAACATTAAAAGTCACTATTGTAATTTGTAACAATCCATGAAACTGTTGACTCTTTATTTACTTAAATAGCAATTTTTTATTTTCTACTCACGAGTTTTATACAAACGATAATTAAAACTTATTAATGACGTACAAGATTTAGGTTATGTTACTCGCTAATTAAATTACACGAATGAATTCAGAAGCTTATAAATGTCAAGCGTCATTGTTTTTATGACAGTTTTTTTAACGATAAATAGTACTTAATTTGTGGCATGATACGTCTATGATAATGATAGTTCCCTGTAGTAAATATTCGAAGTCAATATTTAAAAAAAAATAATTTACGTCCTTTATTATTACCTACCCTCTTGCTATTTTTTTAACAAATCTTCAAATAATCCCTTCGAAACAGCTCACCATAGTGTTTCAGTGTTGTAGTTAATGTAAATATAGTAATATGTTCATGAGGAACATAAAATGATAAAAAAAAAGAATTAATTGATAACTATAACGGGTGAATGTTACTGGAAATTGTATATTGAGCGAATAGCGTGGGAGTCAGTGCCAATTAAAAAAAAATACACGAAGTAAAAACAGAAATAAATTAATCATCTGTGTAATGTTTTGTAGATCTAAAATGATCGACTAAAAATGAGACGCAAAGTGGTATAATGGATATTATAACCATCATTAAGATATATGTGTTTGTGCACCTAAACTATTGTAATTATTGTGCATTTCCAAACGTCATCCAACTCAAACAAATATGTTAAAAAAAAACCTTTAACAATTACAATTGCTGTATGATGCTCATCTCAAATCCCATTGAATGAAAAATAACTTCGAATGAAGTATACTTAACGAATAAAATTTAACTTCTCGCCACGAGATAGCAGCACCCTGTCTCTATCTTACATCACAAGGTTACTTAATTTGTATTTAAACTATCATCGCATTGTCATTACTCAAAAAGAAAAATTAACAAAACGTGACAAAACAAAATGATGTACCATTTGTCCATAACTCACGCGATTATTTGTAATAAAAAACCTAATGTCGTTCTTTTTTTTTTTAGTTTTCTAGTAACACGATGATATGTATATCTTACATTACATATATTATAAATAATATAAATAATATAATAATATGAATACATACTATTTAAGTTTGAGTGTTTTCTAGTGATTCTTCATCTCGTACTATCGGATGTAATAATGAAGAAAATCGTAGATTCTTAACGAGTATTTTTTTGTATAAAAATGATTTGAGATGATTTTATTTAAAATATAACTTCAGAAAAAACAATAAACAATATTGTGCGTAGTTTTATTTAACAAAACCCCTTCCTAACAATTTCCCCCGCCATAAATTTAAATACTTTCACGATATCGATTACGATTTTTCGAATCCGAGTACTCAGGATTCGAAATTGGAGCTTACTTAAGTATGTTTTCAAACTTCATAAAACGTTTTTTTTATGTTAAAATTAGTGATTAGTGATAAAATCATGTAATATTCTATTTTTGCATTAAAATCGAATCACTTTTGTAAATTTGACATACCAGAAACATACATATAAAATAAATTTTCGGATATTCACTCCCAGTGTCCCAGTAAAGAAAATTCAAATTTTCCCAATTTTTTTTTCAGTAACTTCAACATCAAAACGAAATTACCTACGATTTTGTATTACATTAATAGGTATTTGAATACCTTTAAGTTGAAGTTACTTAATACAATTGCGGGAAATTTGAATTTTTAATTTTTTACTGGGCTATAAATATTTAAAACACTAAACAGATATTTAATGTAGAAGAATGGTATATCTTTGATCCGATTGCTCTGTTGAGCACTCAATTTAGACATTTTTGGCTGTAAAATTCGATTTTTGTTTCGAAGTTTCTGTCAAGAATTCATGCATTTGGCCCCAGTGTGCATCACTAAAACGGCAAAACATCGTTCTGTTTCATATTAAATATAGGTACAATAATCCTATTTTAAAATAATGAATAAATCAGAGCAATAACATTTTAATTTATTGAAGAACAATAATATATTTCCATTGTTGTCAATATTATAAGGTTTAAAATTTGTAAGGAAGCAAAAATACGTTATGATTAGAACCACATTATTAAGAACTAAAAATGCAAGAAGGCCAAAAATCATTACCGTTAAGAAAAAAAAAACATTTAAATATATCGGTTGCAGGCTGCCATCTCGAGGTAAATAGCAGCACTTACGGACAGCAGTTCTTTTTTTTTTGCTATAAGAATTTCTGTGGTAAAAATAAACTGTGTAGGCTGTCTACTATAAATATGAAATAAGGAATATTTATCGTGCCATCAGAAATATTTTTTATTGTAAACAATGATGTAACAAAAACAGTCAAAACTGCGGCAAATATTAGATGGCGCTGCGTTCGCTATAAGAATTGTTACCAATCTCGTTATCTCTGATTTGTATTTGTCTGTCCATATTTCTGTCAATGGTAGTTCCCATTTTATGTCAGATATTTTATTAAATAATCGGTTATCGCAGCGAAGTTTTTACACCGTTAGGAGAAGTAACAATCCCATATGCGCAATACTGGAACGACCGTCGTATAAAAATAGTGCCGCTGACATTTGTTATGATCTTGAATGTATTGTGATGTGAGTATATTCATCTTCTAGGTTATGTTACTCGGCGCTGTACATTCCCTAAATCGGGTAAAACGATTCCAGAATCGCGTTTAGAAACATCAATGGTTTCTGGAAATGGTGTGTAAGGAGGACGTTTTATCATGGTTTAAGGACTTGGAATGTTACAAGAGGATCGACCTGATGTATGAACTACTGAATATGTGCATGCCATTTGAGATCCGGTTCATGGGCAGTTGCATAGAAGAGATCGGCAAGCACACCTACCAGGAACTGCGCGGACTGACGATCATCGCAAACGACGTCGAGAAGCTGTCGAAGGACAACTCCCTGTCGAATGGACTGTTGGATGAGAGTACACGCAGCCGTGTCCTGCTCTACATATCGTTGTTGTCGACTAGGAACTGTTTGAGTGCCAACTGGTTGTTCAAGAAGCTATTTAGGACAGCTGTGTTTGTGGATTTCATAGTGAAAGGGAACTGTAAAGATGAAAATCTTCAGAGTGAACTTTTGTTATTGTTAACGATGAGTCTCCACCATCCGGCCTTCACATTCGACCAGAAGACATTTTTCCGGAGTATGTTGCTGCATCTGATCGAACAGCGGGAGGGGAAGAAGTTTATGGCAGTGAAACCGAACACCTTCTGTTACCCACCTGGATTTGGTTATCCGCCTGCACAAATCATTGCTGTAAGATCTAATTTGTTTATTTTCTAGTGCTTTATTCTTTTTTGATATCAAAAAATTTGCTACTTTTCCTAATATGAAATAGCACAGCTTTAACTGATTACTTTTATTTTAATTCCTTGTTCATCATTCATTCTTATTCTTTCAATCATTTTCTTCATTACCGTAATCACAAATATATCATAATTACTTTTTCAAGTATCTCTCTTTTACTTCAGTTTTTGATCATCCCTTGTCAATTATTGGGCTTCTAATCTATCTACATTGACATCCTCAAGTTGAAATTGTCTCCACAATAATTACTTGCTTGGTTTGCAGTTTTATTGGAAATATATATAAAGATATTTTCGATAAAACTTTGTATTCTTCGAACCAACTTCAATAGCTAACTACTTTTTTATCTGTTGTTCTCATATTTTCATTTCTAATTTATTGTGTTTCAAACATATATCTTCCTAAGAAGCCCTGACCACTAATAATAATAATCATCTCCTTCTGTTGTTCAATTTCCAAAAGAATGCTTCCAACATATTATGGTTTTATTTTTATGCTTTCTTATTGTTCCTCTTGTAAATTGGGTTTGTATTGTATAGGTTGTATTCTTATCATCTAATGTATTCACTGGTGAAATAAGCATTTATTAATTGCAATACAAGCATTATAGAACATATTTACTAGAATTTCAAGCGATATACCTGTCACCTTCAAGTTTTTATTTATATTTTGTTTAAATATTTTGAGGAATCTATTAATAACAAAGTTGTACTTTTTAAGGAAAAAGTACATATACCGTACTATGAAAAAATTAGGAAAAATAAGGTTAGTAGTGTATAATATAAATATACATATTTTTTTATTTGTTTTTATTACCTATTTAAATTTAATTTAATTAAACGAGATGATAAGTTACTCTCTATTGAGAATTTTTCAATATTGAACGACTTAATTCCTATAACCACGAATTAGTGTTTTCAAACTAGGTAACAATTTATGTTAATTTTTTTTTAAGAATTTAAATTAGTCAATAAAAAGAAGTCTTGCAGTTGTAGTTTTAAAGCTTTCAAGTTTAATATAAATTCTTCTTGAAAATGTTTCGTCAAAGCAAAACTAAACTGAACGCATGCTTCTTCAATATATAAATAGCTAATTAAATACCTATAAATTAAAATATTCATTTCTCATTATCTCTCAATATTTAATAGGGACGATTGTTGTTAATAAGCATTTGTAAAAATCGATTATCAATATGTTTACACCATTTTTGCACCTAAACGTTTGATTTGATTCATTGTTTTGACAAAAATAGCTATATAGTGTACAGGATACAATATACATCTCTCACATAAGTGGCCATTCTCAAGTCATTATTATTATTTTGTTTTTAATTATACCAAAAGCTGCAAGGAGTTATAAAAAATCGCAAAATGATACGGGAAACAAAAAACTAGCCTTAACAAACGCATTGCAAATTTAATATACATTATATCTTTAAATAGCTTTGTTCCAATAAGTTTCTGATTAAATATTCATGAACTCGAGCTAAACTTCAGTTGGAGACAAAGCTAATACATCTGCCGAGGTATTTCAAAGTTTCATGGATGTGTTTAATTTCAACAATGTGAGAACTATTTTTTTAATCATTTTTCTTACTGGCGTTTTATATCAGCGAGCCACATCATATTTTGGGATAATATAATGCTAGAAAAAAAAAAAACCGAAATTGTTTTTGTTGTTTGTTTTAAATTTTAATAATTTTATTTTTAACGTATTATCTGTACCAAATCTTAGCTATGAAGACTAAAGTTTGACTCTAAACATTTCAGTCTTGCATGTCCAGAGCAAATTTTCTGTTTATATTAGATCAATTGTTATTTTTTTAGATGTAAAATATTAAAATTCTCAAAATTAAAAGGACAGTAATGTGAATTTTATCAGTATTAGGCGAAAAAGGACGTTTTTTTTTTATTATACAGCGTATGTTACAAAATATGCGTCATGCCGGGTTTTCTTTGTTACGGACTTTTAGGAGGCTATGATTTCATATTTAAGTATAATTATTAATTCTAACAACTTTTTCTAATAACATTTTTCTCTATTTTGAAAAAGAAGAGTACTTTACTTTTTAGCCTCTTTCAATTTTAAATGCTTATGCGATAGAAAATAATAATAATAATATATCTCTATTTTTCACAATCAAGTGTAGTAACATATATTTAAATTTTTATATAAAATGTACGTGAAGTGAAAAATCTTGAAAAGTGAAATATGAAAAGCAAGAGATATTTTACCTATTCTAGCTATTACTAAAAAAATTAACGCCTAAAATGTAATTCGCTACCTGCGCACATTTAAAGCTATTTTATGAGATTGCTCAGATAGCAGAACATAGTTTTAAACCTTTCAAATGGCAACGATTTTAACAATTTAGGTTTGTTATTATAGAGTTTATATACAGTCGCGAGCAAATGTTATAGGCACCTTTAACAAAACTAATGGGTTTCATGTTTCTTGCATTTTTTTTGTGACAGTTATTTCAACGTTTATATAATCACAATAGTCACAGTTACAATAGTCTTTATAGATACCTTTTGTAAATGTATTAATTTTTTTTTATATTTTCAAGTCTTCGAGAAGTCACTTTCCCCCTCCCATCTAAAAAGTATTATAGCTGTTACTAAACACCTCTAATATGCAACAATTAATAAGATCCCTTAAAAAATACTACATATTTATAATGTATTACCTACAGTTTTTAATTTTTCTCATTTCTTACGGTGATATTCGCCCAAAATTAGGGTACTATAACATTTGCTCGCGACTGTATGTTAAATGAAAATGATCGTTCAATCAATCGCGTAGAGTGCAGTGAAGGAATTACTTACGATACCTTTGCTTCTTACGTTCAAGTTATGCACGTCTGTTCGGATTTTTTTCTATACAAATACGTAGAGATTTTGATTAAAATTGTCGAATGAAATAGAGATATCGAATGTAAAAGAAAACGATATTTCATTTTTAACCAACCACACTGGTAGTATGCATGCTAGACTCTCTGAAATCTTTGAATACCGAAAATTTATCTAATGCAATAATTTTGAATTGTTTGTATACGTTTTCTCGATGCTTCATCTACATACGGCCAGTATATGCTGAAGGAATAAGAAAAGTGTGATAATACAATCGAATTACAAACTAAAATTTTGATTTCACATGATGAATAAGATTGATGTCAGAAAATCATTCTTAAACCTGAATAAGCTCGTCAAATAAACACTTGAGGGTTTTTTTTAAATCTAAAAGAATTATACATATGCATATGCAATCCCAGGGTTTCGCACATGTTAACTAAGGGCAGCCGGATACCATTTAACGTAAGATTGAAATGCGTTACTACGTAAATCAACTATCTTCCGTCTTCCAAATAACATCATCGAGCATTTGGAGATGTTTAAATGTAGACCATAATTGCTACGAGATTGTGTTAAAATGTCTAAATCGTCCTGGACCGTCCGAGCTGCTTCCAAAATATGAGAAGGATCAAACGAATAAATTAACTGAGTGTCATCTGGATACATTTCTGCAGAACAATTTGCGATATTTTAATATTAATAGATCTTGATAGCTCCATCCTTGTCTAACACCAGTGGCGTCGACCCATATAATGCGTATAAATCGACGAAGAAAAAGTTTTCGGACAAAGGATCTGAAGGCGGAATAGATTAAAAGGGAAATATTATTAAATATGTATAAATGGAAAACAATAAAGGACTAATTGGCGAACCTTGTGGGACGCCCTTTTCAATGTTGACTTGCGATGAGACAGCGCTTTCACACATACTGTCTCCTTCCGAACAAAAAACTTTTTAATAACTGTATAGCAGTATTGGACAACCCAATAAAGTGAAGTATTGCCAATAAAATTGTTATAATTAGTGGTCTCAAAACTTTTGGTAAAATTAAGTGAAACAAGAACAGTAAGTCGGCCTTTGTTTGTAGCATTTAAAATACCATGTGATTCAAAATGATTGTCGTAAGAAAAAAACTGTTTCCCGGAAAAAATTATCTATACTTATTACCAATTTAATGAGCGAAGTTAACTACCTTACAATTTCATACATTAAATGAATTTTCTTTGACATTTAGCGACATTGGCGTGCGTGTTTGTAGTATCTTTCGATTATTTATCTTATAATTTTTTCAATCGTTTTATTTAACATCTAATATCACCAACAATAGTAATTTCTGAATACTGTAAGAAAATAAGGGAATTTATCTGTGGTAATAGCTCAACAAACAAGTAAAAAATCAATATTAACATTAAGTGAAATAGTTTATTACATTTTATAATTTTATAGGCTTATCATACACTTCAGCGCAACGAGCTGTCAAAAGAAAGTTACATTTTTATCCCTATAAAGTTTCTACGGTACAGGAATTATTACCATTAGATCACGATAAGCAATATTGTCATTGGTTTAATAACAATTTAAGGGACGATGACTTACTAAACAAATCATTTTTCTCGGATGAAGCCTGGTTTTATCTAACAGACTATATCAATTTACAAAACTATTGTACCTGGTCTGCAGAAAATCCACACGAATTTCGAGAAACACAATTGCATCCCGTAAAAGTTGGAGTATGATTAGCTATGTCCAGGCAACGAATAATAGGGCCAATTTTCTTTGAGGAAACTGTAACAGCCCAACGTTACCAACAGATGTTGGAATTGTTTATTGCAGAGTTACAAAATGAGCTTGAAGCAGGTTATTTTCAGCACGATAATGTTCCAGCACATACTGCTCGACAAACCTGCCAATATCTTCAACAGTTTTTTTGCTGACAGGTTCGTTAGAGCACAAAGATGGTCACCAAGATCGCCTGATCTAACCCCATTAGATTACTTCATGTTCGGCTATCTAAAAAATAGGATCTATAGAAACCGCATGCATACCATAGAAGAACTGAGAGATGCAGTTTTTGTCACTTAATAATTATACTAATTGTATGTTATAATAAGGTAATAAATAATATTTAGTTTAAACACAAGTTAGTACTGAATTGTAAAATCATAATTTAATAAAGTTAAATTAATTACATTTCATTTTTACAAACAGAAAACACCAATCATAGTCGTTTTATATAATCCGAGTTCAAATATAGGTTACGTTTCCTTATTTATGACAGATCGTTTACTTTCTTATGTTCCAAACACTGACTTAGTTCAACCTTCATTACAAACACACGGCATATACCTACACCCTGTACTATTATATGAGCGGAATATACAAATCATTTTGAATCTCTGTGTATTAATCAGTGACACTCAATTATCACAGATCTCGCAACTATGTTTTAAAAAAAAAAATCAGATAAATTGCGTTTGATGGGTCTCGAGTTAATTGTAAAAGGTGCTCAAACTTTCTGTGCCATTAAAATTCTTTAAAAGTCCATAACAAGGAGAAATCCCTATATGGTACATATTTTTTGACACACGCTGTAGAAATGATTCGAATTAATTAATGACATTCACATAGCAAAATATCGTTATAAAACAGCATAACATTTTTGTTATGTTCTGACATGACTTTTCGTGCATTCTAGGGTTCTGAAATTCCTGTGATACCGCTCAAAACTCCCGCGCCACTTTCTACGGGGGACGCCGCCCAACATCCCCCGCCTGGTATTCCCCTACACCCGCCGCCGGTGAATCCCACCCTGGACTACATCGCGCCCGCGCGTCTGGCAGAGGCCCGCCTTCACGGCGACGATGTGCCCGCCTCTGGAGGTAAACTGACACTAGACAAACACACAAACAAACCAGTCATTAGTAGTACACGTCTATCGTGTAAGTAAGTTTCCCCTTCTGCACTACGTTTACGTTGGTAATTCCGCCGTCCGTAAGCGCCTGAAATTTTCCAAATCAGCAGGGACTCCCGCTGCCCACCAGGTCGATCTCGCCGCTCATCAGTCAGCCCACCTCTTCGCCCTCTAGTCGATGTTCCTCGCCGCACCGGAACTACACGATCAGATCGGTGACGCAGCCCGCAGAGCCCCCACTCGTCGAGTTGGCGCCGAATCCGGCGCAGGTCAATATGGATCCGTTGACTCTAAGCAGTATACCGAAGTATATGACGCCGTTGAAGGCTGGAGATGAGGAGGTAACATTCCAGAATCTTCTTAAGTGATTTAGCAAGGAAACCGCTTAGAAATATCAAAAAAAAAAAACAAGGCAATTGCAACAAATTACGTAAATAAAAGAAAAATTGACAATTGCTTCTAGCAGCTATTGAAATTTATTCTTAAATGGCAATAGTGTATTTTTTTTTTGTAAAATGGTTTAAGAGTGAAAGATATCAGTTTGATGAACTAAGAAAAATGTTTTCGATTGGTATAGTAGCTATCTATATGCAACAGTAATAATACTTTATTTTTTAATTCGGAGAAGTAAAATGAAAAGACGCGTGTACACAATGAAATTTTTCAAAGCTACTTTTTAAAACCAGCTAGGATTTTATATAAGTAATAGTTACGTAATTAATTACATATTCATTACAAAAATAAATAATTAATTCATTAAAGTGGGACTGACTGTATATAATTTTTCAATTATTTTTTTTCTATTCATTTTTCTGGTTCATGAATAGCTAGTTGATGTTTATATTTTATTTATGATACAAATATGTATCATTATAATCCCAAATCCTTAAAAAAATTATGAAAGAATGTGAATCATGTCCATGTTTTTATAACTTACGTCAGATAAACATATTATTATATACAGTATGTCCACGGATTGGGTTTAGAAGAGGTAAAACTTTTTTATCTTCAACTTTATCGAAAAACTGAATTCTTTATAAAAAAAAAAAAAATCTGCTTGTTTTAAAACAACGAATTCAAGTGACATATTTTTAATATACTTCACCACTTTCGCCAGAAACGATAAAAAGAGGAAATTTATGCGATAATGCGTCATATCATAGAAAACCTATTGAAGGCATATTAGTTTATGTCCAATCCATTAGAAATTTGTGGAAGTTTTGGAACAGATAACAAGACTAGACTTGAGATTTTATTCAACTTTTAGCAAAAAAAAAAAAAACATTAAAATATTTACTTTCATTAAAATTAAATAGTAATATAATTTGAACAGAGAACAAAGAAATAAAGCTTTATTCAAGCATATGCTCTGGAGTTTTTTAAAGATTTTTAAAAGTTTTAAATCGTTTTCCTTAAAGAATAAGTAAATGTCTCATTTTTAAATATTTAAAAATAATAATAATTCAATAAAATGTAATATGTAAATATTGTGTGATTTTTTTCGTATTATAATATATAAGAACAACATTTCACATATTTAAATTAATAACAATTTTGAATACACCACATTATGAGAGAACATTAATGCAACGTAGTTGTAAAAATTTGAACCTTAAATATTTTGTTTTACTTCTTACAACTGTTTAAAATAATTAAATACAAATATTTATTACAAAATTCTAATATTATGCCTTAAGATTATGTAAAATATGTATTATTTTAGCCTAACTTCTAACCTTATTTTCTTGGGGAATCCCCATTAATGGCACACATGAAAAAAAAAATTACCGGTAATTTCATTTTCATTTACCAAATTACCGGTAAATGAAAAAAATCGGTAAATTTGCAATCATTAGTGAAATTGATCAATGACATACCTGTAACTATTTTTTCCTGTTCCATAGCACTGTACTACATACAATCTCTGTTCTAATGTTAACATTTTAAAACATGTACCTGATAAATACCTAATTTAACAGGACTTTCAGATAACTAGAGAATATAATATACTAGATAAGTTGCATTATCGCATAAATTTCCTTTTTTTATCGTTTCTGGCGAAAGTAGCGAAGTTATTAAAAATATCTCACTTGAATTCGTTGTTTTAAAACAAGCAGATTTTTTTATTAAGAATACATTTTTTCGATGAAGTTCAAGATAAAAAAGTTTTTCCTCTTGTAAACCCAATCCGTGGACACACTGTACAGTAAGCGAAATTTCTATAGTTCCACCAGAACTGTTGAACAGAATATGGTTTTTCTTAAAATCTTCGGCAAACTATGCATTGAAGCTAATGCTTAATTGCACTAAAAGTCCAACGCAAGAAAAAATTATTACACTTTCTACAGAAAATACTTACAATAATGATAACTTAAAACAGCGAAATTTCTATAAGTCCACTAACAAAATGAATAAATGAAATAAAAAAATTATAATTTTTGCTAAAATTAGTACTTAGTGTTGGATCCTTTATTCAAAATAACCTAAAAAATCCTGTTCTTCATACTGTCTATCAACTTCATCAATATTGACACAGGAATCTCATTCCAACACTTCGTTATCGCAGATTTCAGTTCTTTAACGCAATTGTATTGTTTATTATTGGCATATAGTTTCCTAGCCAATATTCCCCAAAGATTCTCGATGGGATTCAGGTCAGGTGAGCGAGCGGGCCATTGCATTAAGTTGATTTCCTTTTGGTGGAACACTCCTTTGTTCGTCTGGAAGAATGGATAGGTGCGTTGTCTTGCGACGGCATTTGTTCACCAAAGTCTATTAGACCCATTTCTAGAAGTTCTATATAAGAACCCGAATTCATTCGTGTATTTATGAAACATATAGGAGTTTTATTGTTATGGGTAAAAGCTGCCCAAACCATTACACTACCGCCACCAAAATTTCTACTCATCGCAACTTCAGTGTTCTTCTTATGGAAATCGTGCCAATAGTATTTGAAACCATCAGGCCCGTCCAAATTAAATTTCTTCTCGTCCGATAATATGACGTTCTTCCATTCACGATCCCAATTCATATGATCTTGCGCAAATTTCAGTCTTGCTTGTTTGTGTGTCTATTTTAAGGGCGGTTTTGAAGTCTTTTTTACCCATCGAAAACGTTTACTTCCGGACAAAATTTGTTGTACACGTTTCTTAGTTACTGGTTAATTTAAATCGCATTTTATTTGTTGTGCAGTTACATTACCAGAAGAAGCTAACCCAAATATCGATGAGTGCTGTCTGCGCGTTAGTTTTTTATTCCCTCCTTTAGCCCGATCTTTGCCGTAGAAATCACCTAACCTTACATTATTATTGATAAGGTGATGGGATCGTCCTATTTTCTTACCTATTGCTCCGTTTGACAAACCCATTTCTTTATAACAATTTAATTTTGTTTTTTCGGCATCAGTTAGCAATTCACCTCTCGGCATTGTTATTAACTAGTATACTTTAATGTTATATGTATGTATTTAGCACTAAATACAGTTTGTAAAGTGTTTGGAAAATGTTTACACTAGCAAACAATACCTAACTTCATGCAACATCTATCTAGCTCGGTGGAACTATAGAAATTTCGCTCATATTTATACGTTAATTTTACGCTACTTGCTCTATTTCTCTAAGAATTGTAATATAGATAAAATAATATCTCTCCCATTTAATTATGTTCTATAATGAAATTCTAGGTAGTTCCCAACTATTAGTGTTGCTAAATGTTTATACAGGAACTACAAAATTATGTGGAACTATAGAAACTTCGCTTACTGTATATAATCAAATTCCTTTCTACCATAAGTGTCGGGATAAAACTTATTAATATTATTGTTAATTTCCTTAGATCTCGACAGTTTTTTTTTTGTTTTAATTTCCAGCTATCCCACCTGCACGAGGAGAAATTCCGCGAATCCCACTGGCCGAACCAGTTCGACCTGAAGCGCCAGAACGGCATGCACATGTTATTCAACGTCGACCAGATGCGCGCCCTCAAACTGGAGGGCGAGAACTCCCTCCACTGTTCGACCTCCTCCAGCAACAGCAGCCTGAACCAGTCACCGCCGCAGACGCCGACCGCGCCCGCCCTCGTCGCGCAGCACGGCCCCGGCCGGGGGGCGCCCGACACCCCCAAGTCGCGCATGAACGGCATGCCGCCCCCGTTCATGGGCGGCGTGCCGCCGCCGACGGCGCCCGCCGTCCCGCCGCCGCCCCTCTGCGAATCGACGCCGCCGCCACCGTTCAGCTAACTGTACCGTGCCTTACTCCACCTATCCATCCCACGTGACCCTGACGGCCATACCGAACAGGTGTATCATTCAATATTCCACCGCGTTCAGGCCGTCCTTCAATACGCCCTCGTTCAGCTACCATCCGGACAGCACGGTATTCACCTCACCCTCTTACTTACACGTTCCCATCTATTCTAGCGTTCAACAGCAGCAGCAGCAACAGCAACCGACGCCGCAAGGGTCGAGGAATCCGCCGACGTGCTGCAATTGCGGCAGTTTGGGACACACGGGCGGCGATTGCACCGGACAGACTATAGAGGACATCACGCAGAAGGCCTACACTTTGGAGTATTCCCCGATCAACGACGGCGATAAATGATGTGCTGCCGATCACTTTGGGATGGTACAGAGTGAATATGTTTAGATCTCCGATGCGGTATAGACAAAAAAGAAAAACGTAATAACGAAAGCGTACGACACTATTTAAATACATATAATGAAAAAAAAAAAAAACCAAAAAAAAAAGCAAGCCACATCATCACGATGATTAATTATATATATTTTTTAAAAGCAAAAAAAAAAAATATTAAACGCAAAAGGTAAGAGCTCTCCCAATTGTTTATAATATTATATATATTTAATCTGATAAAAAAAAAAAGATATTATTATGTATATGTATAGTGTGAATCGGGCGTGAGTTACCCTTTTTACTAAAAGAAAAAAAAAATGCAGACAGTGGCGTACGTTCGTAAAAATAAATTAGAGAAATAATAATAATAATAAAAAAAAAAAAACACCCTGTACATTATATATTATTATAAATTTGTATAAAGATGACGGTTGGTTTTTCCTTTATTAATTTAATTATTGAAGATGATGATAATAATATATTAAGAGGTAAAAAGATACGTATAAATATGCAATGTACATTAAACATATTTATATTATACATATTATTTATATATACAGGTGTCTGCAAGATCGAGGAATTTCAATATATTTGTAGTATTGTCATTAAAAACTTACACACAAGTTTTTGAGGGAATTTATTTAGAAAAAACATATATAAAATACAATAGGAATCTGCTCTTACTTTCTTTTCACAATTCATACAACTACTATTACTACTGTTTCCCGCCCGTTCTTCCCACCCCAAGCTACTACCGTTAATTTGGCGATAAACTTCGGCGCCAAATTTAAATTTAAATTTTCATATACTATATATATTTTATTTTTATTCAATACATCTAAATAAAAGTATTTGCAATTAATAGAGCAGAATTAAAGTAGTTAAGTGTCAGAATAATTTAAAAAAAAAGATAGAAATATATGCCATTTTTTATGTTTTTTTTTTTACTAGCTGATGTCAAATATACTCTATAACTAACAGCTTCTTGCGGGTTTCGCCGTGTATCAAAACTTTCGCTCGACGTTTCGCTGTTCATACTGACAGCTTCTTCAGGATAACTGAACTGTATTCAGTTGAGCTGTCATATCTGAAGCTGTGTTATCCTGAAGAAGCTGTCAGTATGACAGCTCAACTGAATACAGTTCAGTTATCCTGAAGAAGCTGTCAGTATGAACAGCGAAACGTCGAGCGAAAGTTTTGATACACGGCGAAACCCGCAAGAAGCAGTTAGTTATAGTTACACCGGCCGTGAAAGCCTACGCAGTGTTATCAAATATGCTCTCTTTTAAATTTCACACTTTTTTATGGATATATGTAAAACAGATGGTATCAATTCGAACGCATACTATAATAACTGCCTTAAATATTATTTAACCGGTGTTGATTATTCTTTTTATTTTTTCCTTTCTTTGGGTATTCCGGTTTTTTCTTATTAATTATACACTGTTTTTACGTTTCGGAATTTTGTTTTATTCCTTTTTCATTATTTCAATCCTACAAATTCACAATTTGAAACGTAAAAACAGTGTATAATTAATAAGAAAAAACCGGAATACCCAAAAAAAGGAAAAAATAAAAAAAAAATAACTGCCTAACTGTATTCATTGTGTGCTACCTTTTGAATTAAGTAAATATTCAATTTAAATAATTTTAAATTGTAATTCAGAATGCGATAATCATCAAGGATTAATGTTTTTAAATAGGAGAAATTTTATTATAAAAATTTTCCCACCTACTGTGTGGGATTGAACCCACCCCTTCGGTAGCTCAATTGGTACAGCGGCTTGTCCTGAGCACAAAAGAGCGTAGGTTCGAGTCCCACACCAGACGGTTTTTTTTTTTTTAATATAAAATATACATTATTAGTAACAGTGTTAACAGTGGAACATTAATCCTTAAGTAAATATTTGATTTCGCATATATTTAATCAATTTTGTCGTTAAAATTATTTAATTTATACGAAAGCAGAAAGTAACTTTATTCGAACCTTGAATAAATACGAAAGTAATTATTTAAAAAATTGGAAAAATAGCACAAAACTTAAAACAATTGACTAACTGTATACAGCTATTTTTTAAATTATCATGATAATCTCCTTTCTTGTACTTATTGTTATATTTTAATTTTCTTCTTCGGCATCTTTTAAAATCTAATTTTCTACTGCACCTGCTACACACATTTTTTTTTCTGCTACTCCATTCTGATTTGCTTTGTCCTCTGATGCGTATTTTTAGAATTGAAGATTCGATTTTTACAATTTTATATTCATTCTGACCACAAATATATCGTTTTCTAAATAAGTACCAAATTTATGTGATATGTAATAAAGTATTTTGGGGAATATATAAGTTATTTGATGCCATATATATTCCCTTTGATATTTCTTAATTTTTTTTTTTTTTTTGTTGAAATTATTAATTACATATATACAGAATGGATGATATGAATTCGAACACTTACAATAAAGTAATTGATTGGCTGTATTGAATATGTGCTTTTTTGCAATTTTTATAAAAAAAAAATAGTTTTGTTTACTTCATTAATCAATTAAAATGTATCATCAAAACTATTTACGTTTATTTAAAATAATTTACTGTCACTGTATAAACCGTGCTATTTTCGATTTTTTTTTTTCTATAGAATTTCCTATATTTAGTTGATTTTATTCTTAATTAACTCCCACCCTCTGATGCCCTCTATATCTCTCTAACTTTGAATTACCGAAAAAGTGATTAAAATAAAATATTTAAGTAAAACTATTTTAATTACAAATAAAATAAATGAAACATCTTCCATATACAGGGGGAAAAAATGGGGTAAAGAGAGAAAAAAAGATTGAAGATCTGATTTTAACAATTTGCATTATAGTCATTCTAAGCACAAAAATTTCCGGAACAAATTGGCACTATATGTGTATATTATTTCGTTACTTTTGAGTAAATGCTGATTTTAATGTTCTATTAACTGCCTTTCATTTATAGTAAGTCGGTTAATAATTCCGTACAAATACACTTGTATGAATACTTAGTTGCATTTTATATTAAAGGATAATTTGACGACATCCAATCTGTATATACCTATGGAACAGAAATAGCATAAATAATATTACAGAAGGCATATGAAAATATTTATTTTAAGTTCGTGTAAAAAGAGTTTATACAAAGACGTATTGATTCCTGATTGAATCAATCGTTTCCATTCTATATATAATTTTTTTCCAACTATTTACAAGCATTAATTGATTCTTGATGAAAGGGAGACTACTTTGAGCAATATCGTTTTATTTTATTTATATCGAATACATTTCCCAATATAAATAAAAGCGATATTCTTAAAATCAAAATCAAAATATCTTGTGAATTGCAAAACAAAATCAGTAGTTTATCATAATATAACTACGTGTTTCCTATTACAAAAAAAGAGGAAAATGGGACTTCAAGCAGCCCTAATAAATCCCTACAATATCAAAATGTAAATATATTTTTTATCTCAACTATAATCTTTCAATTTAGAACAACTCGTTCGAAAAGATTAAGAAAAGTATTAATGAATCGCATTGTTTAGGACACCTGTATATATAAATGTGTGTATAAAAATAATTATATAGTCCTAAGTGCGCCACATCGTGTTTTATGTAATTAAAAATAAGTTGTAAATACTAATATTAGGCCGGTGATACTGAAAGAGTGAATGAAAAAAAATATTTCTTATCGCAGCATAGTAATAAAGTGTGATTGATTCTTCTAACGAATCTGTTAAGCAAATTATTCACCTCCTTATCACTTACTATTACGCATTATCAGTTATACATTTTTATCTTCCTTAAAAGCGTGGATTGTTTACTAAAATATATTAATTAGGAATTGTAAAGCGCATTTATATACTATTCTAAAATGGAGGAAAGAGGGGAAATATGTACATTACAAAAAAAATGAATTGATTGATCTAAACGTTTAAAATACGTTTTAATCGTTATACTTTAATATTTTTACGGCTAAACGTTGACACAGAATGCATCCATTTTTGTTACAGAATATAACAACTTCTATTATACTGAGTGTTTCGCCTTGAAACACTTCGTAGGTAGACTCAAATAGTAGTCTCACTTACGAAGTGACCCTCGTATCTTGCCACGTCAACGCCATCTAGTGTTAGTTATGATCAAATGCTTCATTTATACTCATTTTAACTCGGACATTCTTTTAATCGAAATCATGCTGTATAATGAAAGGTGGAAAATGAGATATTTTATTTGTAAAATGTATGTTTTTAATTATTTTTTTCTTATTTCATTAATATCAAAGTCTTTATTGTATTTTAACTAAATGTCGCCATATATATTGAATTGATTGGTATTATGATTAAGATTAGACACATTCGTTGTTTTATTTTTATTTTTTGTTTAAAAAAAATCTAAAAATAAAAAAGAAATGTTGGCTAATTGTCATTTACATTAATTAATTGTTGATTATGTTTCGTACGATTTTTCACGTGACCAAAACTAATGCCCATAATACATAATTTTTAATAATTTAAAATTGATATTATAATATAGTCGGGAATGAAATGACTCTTAATTATTTCTTCTATATATTATATATATATACCAGATGTTTAATTTTTTTTTATTAATTATTAAATAATAATATTTTTAATATTTAAGATTATTAAAAATTATCTGTAATTTATTTTATTTACTTTATATGTTCCTTAATTTAAATTTAGATTCGTGAAGTGCCCAGTGTATAAATATAAAATACTTGATAATATAATCGTTCCTTTACTTCATGGCGTTTACTCCATCTTATAATAATTATTATTACTTATATATTATTATTATTATTATTAGTCTTTTTATTAATTACCTCTCTATTTCATTTATATTTATATACAAGGCTATGTTTTATTTAAGAATCTGTGTAAATTCAAAATTAACATATATACAGGGTGGCGCATTAGTGTTTGGAACCTCGATATATCTGACATTATAAAAGTTATCAAACAAAACTATTAAGAAAAGGTATAGGTATTCGTAAGCTTCATATTTTACATATATACCGGATGATTCATAACGACGTTATAAAACACCCTGTATAAGCGTATCTAATTTTAAAACATGAAGCTCAAGAGTACCTAGGTATATCTTTCCTTAATTTTTTTTCTTGATAACGTTTATAATATCAGATACATCAGGCTTGCACGCACTAACGCTCCACCCTGTATATTATCGTCATAGCAATACAAATCATTTTAACTTTTTCAATGTGACCCTCGTATAAATCATTTAATTTTTGTTTTCATTGTTCTCTCAATTTGCAGTTTGCATTAATTTTGTTTAATTCGCATTGTAGTTGAAATTACTATTTCTATATCCACCAAAAATTGACAAGGACTGACGTTTAATTAATTATATTATGTACGAGGGTTTAAATATAAGTTTCGTTAAATGGTACAAGATATTTAAATATCGGGCATTCATTTAAAAACGTATTCAATTCGCCTATGGAATTTTTAAAATAATTTGAGATGTGTTTTAGCTAATTATATTCTCAGAATCGTCAAATTAACACCTGTTAGTATGCCCCATAATCACCTAATTTCTAAGGGAATTATCCAATTAAAGAATGGGAAAGAATACTGTGATACAAGAACTAAATAAAATTCAACTTGTGAATGTGGGGCTTTAATCAAAACGGATAAAAACACCGATTCTTACATGAAACAGCTTTTACCGTTGTAAAGCATATTAATTAAGAAAAGATTAACAATATCTGAGAGTGGAATGTAAAAGAGGGTATGAATGTTGTTGAAAAAATGATAAATTATAAATAAATTAAGTATATCTACTAATTATACGACTATTGTAAAGCATATACCAAAAATGAAGCTGCATAAATATGATAATAAAAAAAAAATTAAGAAGATTAAAGATTAAATGTTAACTTTTGAATTTTTAACACAAGGAAAAATCCATCCATTTTTTTTTTTCAGATATTCCGTTTTTACTTACGATATATGCTAAAAACTGAAAATACAATAATATATAAAAATACGCGATATATGTGAAATTAAATAATAGTAAGCCACGAAAAAAAAAAAAATTTGGCGTCGCTACAAATGTCAAATTTGCCAAAATTATGTCAAATAAAAATAATTTCGACACATTTGCGACATCTGTTATAATAAATAGTAATTGTTGTTTTGATATATAAATGTATAAGGAAAAAAATATTTTTATGTCACTGTTTTATTCATTATTTTTGTTTTTTTTTTTTGAGTAGTTGTGAAACACCACTATATATAATGTATTTATAGCTGAAACTATGTGATTTTCTTTCGTTTTATTCGTTCTTTTTATTATTTATTGCGTCTAGTTAACTAGTTAAGATGCCTCTTCCACCATTATAACTTAAATCACCCCCTCCACTCCTAACAACCGCACTGCTATTTTTTTTTTTTGTAACAAATAAGTAGATATAAGCTATATGTAAAGGTTATATTATTATTTTTATCTTCGTCTTGTTAAAATAGAGAAAAGTTATTGAGTCGTTAACTGAAACAAAAAAAAAAAAGAAAGAAATAAAGGGAAGCAATGAGAGAGAGAGAGAGAGAATTGATGAGATGTGAAGTCGAGAATGAGAAATATACCTAAAAAAGCAAATGAGAATTATTGATTTTTATTGTACATAGTGATGACTTAGTTACGATTGATAGTTATACGGATATTAAATATTGATATATTTATAATACAATCAGTATATGATGACTGAAAGTTTAAAATTGAAATAAATAAAAATCGCAATTTTCTAACAAATTCTGCTTTTTATTTACCTCTTTTTTGATTCCTCATCTATGTGCTTTATTCTAAATAAGTTTTTAAGGATGAGTTTGATCTATTATATATTATATAAGCAGCGTTATATATTTTAACCCGATAAGATATAAGCTTACGACAAGCTTGATCCCTAATAGCCAAATTTAAATTTCCCGCACTTATTCTTAGTAACTTCAACGTTGAAACATAAAATTACCCAACATTTTGTACTACATTAATAGTTATTTCGATGCCTTTACGTTGAATTCACTAGAAATTGTGGTGGGAAATTTAAATTTGGCTATTAGGGATAGCGAAAACGTTGTGTCAACGTCATTCCGGCAACAAGGTAATAGTGTGAATATTGAGACGTCGCACAGTGGTCCCAAATCCCGAAAAACCGGCCAAAAGTCGAAAAAAAAAAGTTCATATGTAGAAACTTTTAACTATCGCAATATCTGTAGAACTACATATAGTATGTACTACCAACATTAGAACAAGCCATGCATTCACACCTGTTTGTAGGATTTACTTCCTTTGTAACGGTCGAGCACATCACTGCTGAAATCATGAAGCACAAGTGTAAGTACGTTTTTCTAAACACGCTAAAAAGTTTATAGGTTAACATTTTTCAATTCTATAAAATGGATTCTTTTCTTGAAGATGAATACAACAATAATCTGTTGATCAAAATTAATGTTCACAACATGCTAATAAATCAGTTGTTAATCTTATTGACGTAATTCACAAGATTGACTTTAGAGAAGTCGTCAGAAAAAAAAGCAAAAAGGCAAAAGTCTTGATGGATCTTGCCTCGAAACAAATTGTAGGCTGTTAATTGAATGTTTCTCTAAAACATATCAAATAGTTGGCTGCCCATAGGTGCCTCTAAGGTTTTTATGCTACATTTTGTGTAATGATGCCAGAAAAGTCAAGTGAAATATGTTGTTTGAAGAGAAAATGTAAAAATATCTACCGCTACAACGAATGATACATCAAAAACAGTATACAGGAATAGGCGGCCATATTTTGTAGTCATATCTTGTTGCCGCCCTTGCGCTACACGACATACGTATGTGGTAAATTCATGAGACAGTTTTGGAAAAAATGGGCGCATAACATATGTGTACTTATGAATATAGAAATAATTGGTAATATTTGTGGTAGATTATCTTCCATTTCTTACTGTTTCGTGAATATAAATGCAGTTTTATATTAAGTAAGTCCAACATTTTGAACCCGCCATTTTGTTTTTCCAAAAATTGCCATCATATTGGTAATCAGCAACTTGAAAAACCCTCATATACCGAGTTTCATGAATATACATGCAGTTTTGTACTAAGTAGTCCGCCATTTTGTTTTTTATTTTTCCAAAATAGCCTTCATATTGGTAATAAGCGACTTGCAAAACCCTCATATACCGAGTTTCGTGAATATAAATGCGGTTTTATATTAATAAGTCCGACATTTTGAATCCGCCATTTTCTTTCTTCAAAATTGCCATTATATTGGTAATCAGCGACTTGAAAAACCCTTATATACAGAATTTCATGAATATACATGCAGTTTTGCACTAAGTAGTCCGCCAGTTTGTTTTTTCCAAAAATGCCCTTCATATTGGTAATAAGCGACTTGCAAAACCCTCATATACCGAGTTTCGCCAGAATTAAATAATAGCTTCATATTTTGGCCAGCTTTTCGGGATTTGGGACCACTGTGCGTCGTAGCATTTACATTTGTTGGTTTATTTTAACAATTAGATAGGGATAAGGGTTGGACACAAAAAGACGCCACACACACAGAGAGACAGAAACAGACGCGCGAAATATTCAGATATGACACAAGTAGATTATAGAGTGTAGAAGTAGAAGTTAAGTATGTAAAATAGAGTTGTAGCAAGAGTGTGTAATAAAACAACATTGCTAATTCATTAAAGAAAAACACTTACATCTAAAAAGCGGTGTTTCACCACAAAAAGATACAAGTAGAAAGTAAACAACAACAAGATTTACAGAACCTCCTCAATGAAAACGTTGTGACAAAGCAATTTGTATCATTTGGGTGGGCCTCATGTATTTCCGGAGCTATTCGGCCTCAATCGTTCATCGACTGAGTCTGTTTTTGTTTAACCCACGGTACAAATAATACGGTATGCTCGTTTTGAATCTCAAATTCGTCAAGTTCGGTCAGATGACGTAATTAAGGAGCGTATCGAAAACAATAAGATACATGTATGGTAAATAGCAAAATGTTAAAATCCAAATTATTTACAACCACCAATTAATATAATTCAAATACAGTTTTGCTTTAATAAAGCCCGTTTTAAGTTGAAATTTACTTTATCTATCTTGTCGCCATCTAGTAGCGGTCGTGTTTATTTCTACGATTGTACCGACTTTCGTGTGTGTTTACAAAGTGTTTTCGTGGTTTTTCTAGAAAATTGAATTGTGAAAATACCTTAACGTTTTTAAAATATGTTCCGTAACCCCGTCCGGATTTTTTAAACTTACCTTTCACATTAACAAAACCCTCACGGTCGAAATCGATTTTAATATAATAATAATTATATATGTGCCGCCATTTAATGCTCCTATCTGACGTAACTTCGATATGCGCGTAAGCATACCGTATTATTTGTACCATGGTTTAACCGCCATTATGTGTTGTGTGCGTTTGTGTGTTTCAGTTTGAGTTAGTTTAACACCGTTTAAAATATCTTTCAGGCAAAAGTATATGCACCATCTAATTCCATATTTTTTTCTTGATACGCGTTTTTGCTCCCAAAATATCCCTAAAATTCATGATCCTAACCTAACCGTGTATAACTGAATCAAACGGAGACGTGTGTGCCAAATCCGTTATGAAAATACACAAAAGTATTGTCAAAACTATCTTTTTTGTGGTAACAATAATATATTAACTGTGGTGCGTATGAGGGTATTTTGTAGTAATGAGGAAGACAGAAGAAGCAATAATTAGACACTCTCACCTCTGTTTTGTCTACTTCTGGAAAATCGGTAAGTGTTTTTTCGTATTTTCTGTAGTATCCCGGCAACAATACAGTTAGATATGGAAAATACTTTGTTTTTGTATATTTAGTTTCATTTTCTTTTCTTTTTTTCTTTTATTAAATATGTGTTTTTAAAACCGGCGTGAATTTAGCAGCCCAAAGATAGCGGCCCATTTTCCGAAAACACCCGAACGCCCATAGGCGTACGTGCCGTGGGATTATCGGCGATAGGTAATTTTGGTAAAAGTAGAGGAACAAAAACTAGTAAAATTCAAAGTATCTTAACGTAGCGTAAATGGCATGTGTGATGTGTAGCAAGATATCCTCGAGGGTGTTACGCTCCCTTATAATATTATAGAAAAAAAAAATCACGGGCCACGAGAAAATCGATTGCCAACTTAAAGCCTCATAGAGATCGTGAGAAACTCGATTCTGCATACAGTAACCAATATTAAAATCCCTTACTAGACGTCTGCGGGGATGAAATCACCCCTTAAAGCACTAAAAAATTTCTACAGCCCACAGAAAATGAATTGTCAACTTCAAACCCCATAGAGACCGTGACAAACTCGATTATGCATACAGCAACCAATATTAAAATCCCTTGCCAGCCGTCGACGGGGGTGAAATCACCCCTTAAAGCACTAAAAAATTCCTACAGCCTACAGAAAATGAATTGTCAACTTCAAACCCTATAGAGATCGTGACAAACTCGATTATGCATACAGCAACCAATATCAAAATCCCTTGCCAGCCGTCGACGGGGTGAAATCACCCCTTAAAGCACTAAAAAATTCCTACAGCCTACAGAAAATGAATTGTCAACTTCAAACCCTATAGAGATCGTGACAAACTCCAGTATGCATACAGCAACCAATATCAAAATCCCTTGCCAGCCGTCGACGGGGGTGAAATCACCCCTTAAAGCACTAAAAAATTCCTACAGCCTACAGAAAATGAATTGTCAACTTCAAACCCTATAGAGATCGTGACAAACTCCAGTATGCATACAGCAACCAATATCAAAATCCCTTGCCAGCCGTCGACGGGGGTGAAATCACCCCTTAAAGCACTAAAAAATTCCTACAGCCTACAGAAAATGAATTGTCAACTTCAAACCCTATAGAGATCGTGACAAACTCGATTATGCATACAGCAACCAATATCAAAATCCCTTGCCAGCCGTCGACGGGGGTGAAATCACCCCTTAAAGCACTAAAAAATTCCTACAGCCTACAGAAAATGAATTGTCAACTTCAAACCCTATAGAGATCGTGACAAACTCCAGTATGCATACAGCAACCAATACCAAAATCCCTTGCCAGCCGTCGACGGGGGTGAAATCACCCCTTAAAGCACTAAAAAATTCCTACAGCCTACAGAAAATGAATTGTCAACTTCAAACCCTATAGAGATCGTGACAAACTCCAGTATGCATACAGCAACCAATATCAAATCCCTTGCCAGCCGTCGACGGGGTGAAATCACCCCTTAAAGCACTAAAAAATTCCTACAGCCTACAGAAAATGAATGTCAACTTCAAACCCTATAGAGATCGTGACAAACTCCATATGCATACAGCAACCAATACCAAAATCCCTTGCCAGCCGTCGACGGGGGTGAAATCACCCCTTAAAGCACTAAAAAATTCCTACAGCCTACAGAAAATGAATTGTCAACTTCAAACCCTATAGAGATCGTGACAAACTCCAGTATGCATACAGCAACCAATATCAAAATCCTTGCCAGCGTCGACGGGGTGAAATCACCCCTTAAAGCACTAAAAAATTCCTACAGCCTACAGAAAATGAATTGTCAACTTCAAACCCTATAGAGATCGTGACAAACTCCAGTATGCATACAGCAACCAATACCAAAATCCCTTGCCAGCCGTCGACGGGGGTGAAATCACCCCTTAAAGCACTAAAAAATTTCTACAGCCCACAGAAAATGAATTGTCAACTTCAAACCCTATAGAGATCGTGACAAACTCGATTATGCATACAGCAACCAATATTAAAATTCCCTTGCCAGCCGTCGACGGGGTGAAATCACCCTTTAAAGCACTAAAAATTCCTACAGCCTACAGAAAATGAATTGTCAACTTCAAACCCTATAGAGATCGTGACAAACTCCAGTATGCATACAGCAACCAATATCAAAATCCCTTGCCAGCCGTCGACGGGGGTGAAATCACCCCTTAAAGCACTAAAAAATTCCTACAGCCTACAGAAAATGAATTTGTCAACTTCAAACCCTATAGAGATCGTGACAAACTCAGTATGCATACAGCAACCAATATTAAAATCCCTTGCCAGCCGTCGACGGGGGTGAAATCACCCTTTAAAGCACTAAAAAATTCCTACAGCCTACAGAAAATGAATTGTCAACTTCAAACCCTATAGAGATCGTGACAAACTCCAGTGTGCATACAGCAACCAATATCAAAATCCCTTGCCAGCCGTCGACGGGGGTGAAATCACCCCTTAAAGCACTAAAAAATTCCTACAGCCTACAGAAAATGCATTGTCAACTTCAAACCCTATAGAGATCGTGACAAACTCCAGTATGCATACAGCAACCAATACCAAAATCCCTTGCCAGCCGTCGACGGGGGTGAAATCACCCCTTAAAGCACTAAAAAATTTCTACAGCCCACAGAAAATGAATTGTCAACTTCAAACCCTATAGAGATCGTGACAAACTCGATTATGCATACAGCAACCAATATTAAAATCCCTTGCCAGCCGTCGACGGGGGTGAAATCACCCTTTAAAGCACTAAAAAATTCCTACAGCCTACAGAAAATGAATTGTCAACTTCAAACCCTATAGAGATCGTGACAAACTCCAGTGTGCATACAGCAACCAATATCAAAATCCCTTGCCAGCCGTCGACGGGGGTGAAATCACCCCTTAAAGCACTAAAAAATTCCTACAGCCTACAGAAAATGAATTGTCAACTTCAAACCCTATAGAGATCGTGACAAACTCCAGTATGCATACAGCAACCAATATCAAAATCCCTTGCCAGCCGTCGACGGGGGTGAAATCACCCCTTAAAGCACTAAAAAATTTCTACAGCCCACAGAAAATGAATTGTCAACTTCAAACCTCATAGAGACCGTGACAAACTCGATTATGCATACAGCAACCAATATTAAAATCCCTTGCCAGCCGCGACGGGTGAAATCACCCCTTAAAGCACTAAAAAATTTCTACAGCCCACAGAAAATGAATTGTCAACTTCAAACCCTATAGAGATCGTGACAAACTCGATTATGCATACAGCAACCAATATCAAAATCCCTTGTCAGCCGTCGACGGGGGTGAAATCACCCCTAAAAGCACTAAAAAATTTCTACAGCCCACAGAAAATGAATTGTCAACTTCAAACCCCATAGAAATCGTGACAAACTCGATTATGCATACAGCAACCAATATCAAAATCCCTTGTCAGCCGTCGACGGGGTGAAATCACCCCTAAAAGCACTAAAAAATTTCTACAGCCCACAGAAAATGAATTGTCAACTTCAAACCCCATAGAAATCGTGACAAACTCGATTATGCATACAGCAACCAATATCAAAATCCCTTGCCAGCCGTCGACAGGGGTGAAATCATCCCTCAAAACACTAAAAAATTGTGCATATAGCAAAGATTCATGTCCTTCCCTTTCTCACCCCTCCCGAGCTGAAAAAATAACTTAAAACATTTTAATAAAAGGAATAAAAAGGATACCCCTTCCCGGTACGATGAAAAAAATGTCATCATTTAAAAAGATTTACCACCCTCCCCTTCCCCTCTTCTCACCCCTTCCAATCTCTTTTAAGGCATCCCCTCACGAGGTATTGTGAAAAAAGATATCATTTAACAAGGATGCATCCCTCTCCCCTCCTCATCCCTCCCAATGTGAAAAAAAATTGAAACATTTCATCCTCTCACCCTTCTTGATGAGAAAAAAAGATACAATTTAAGGCATTTTTAATGCTTCCTCTGCCCCGGTGTTGTGACAAAAAACAATTTTATCATTAAAGAAATAATAAATTTTGTCACCCCTCCAAAGTTTAAAAAAAAAAACATTTAAAACATGATTAATTCCTGTTGATGGTAAAAAATTAAGAAAATCTTAACATTGTATGTTGAGAGCTACGAAAAACTCACGGGACACATTTAAGTACCCGTGCATTTGCGATTTTAAGGTATTCGGGAAATCGGGATTTCCGCGATTTTCCGACTTCCCGATAAGCGTGGGTACGGGAAATCTTGTCTCGTCATAGTCCATCAACCAAGCGTGATTTCGCAACTGGCCCGAATTAACAAGTATCGTTGCATTCATGGAGTATTCGCCACTGCTATATAAATATATTTTCATAAGGTTTTGTGAATACCACGATATAAATGCAGTACAGGTTTAATGGAACCTAGAAGGTAAACTTTTAACAAAGATGAAACGGGCAAGAATTTGTCTTGTAATTATAAAAAGATACACTTGCTAGTTGTAATTTATTAATTTAGTAGTTCTATGATATTATATCATATCTGTGGAAAATTAATAATAATCTAAAATATTGTGTTTATACATATTTTCTAAATTAAAATAAAAAAGTTATTTTTATATTTAGTGACCTCCCTACAGCTATTCAGTATCATATACTATCTTGGTATTACGTAGTATTTTATATATTCGTATACTGCTTGTAGTAGAGATTTTTCTAGCGCTGTTCTTATTATTCTTACTGTTAAAGTTCACAATTTACGTTTTGTTTATATTGTTATTATTTCTAGATATTATCACTTTGCTTGTAAACTTCCACGATTCTTCGTTGACGTCTTTTCTTGACATTTTCTTTCCATTTTTTTAGAAATCTAGTTCTTTGGTTACGATCATATTTAGTAGGCAATCAATCATTTAATCAATATATAATAAAAATGAAGTATATTTCAAAAGAGAATGTTTTCGAGATAATTATTCGACATCTTTTATACAATAATCCTTCCTTTGAGTATGGCGGTTCTATTGATGAAAACACATATCGGGATATCATTAAAGAGCTTAAGTGTACAAAATATGGGTTCAAGAGTACTGTTTACAAAATTGTGAACAAAAATAAAGAATTTAAAACTTATTTTTTAAAACAAGGTAAAGGAAGTGATGGACCGGAAGTCTTGAAGTTGAGTAGGGACACTTTGAAAATGTACCTTATTAAAACGGATAAGATAATTTCGCAGGTATGTACAAATTATAGAAGTGAAGATTCCTTGTGTGGGACACTCTGCAGAAACTTCAATTTAAAAAATTCTCTAAAGAATAGAAAACATATTTATGTATTATGGAGGAGCTTAGCGAAACAATATGAAAACATACCAGTAGTTAATGCTCCAGAGGAAACCGAGTTTGATCAAATATCGCCCAAAACAATGTATACGGACCTGTCACCACATATTGGTAATAGTCGGTATACTTCTACGCCAAAGATGTATAGAGGGAAAGATAGCGATAATTCATATACAATCCCTGAAACATCAAATTTTGACAATACATTAAGTTTGGACTCTCGCAACTCTACCGTTTCTTCCAAAAACGTAAGTGGACACAAACAGGAAGTATCTCCAACAGAAATCAAAATTCCAAAAGTATTACATAATCTTTCGAGTCCTGGTAATTTAGTTGATATTTTGCCTTGTGGCTCTAAGAATAAATCGTTGGATGAAACCAAGAAAACTTACTATAAGGAATGCAAATTTTTTGAAGGTTCGTTTGAGATTGATAACAATGTATGGAATGTAATATACCACAACAGCAAATTGGGATGTTAAGTATTATCCGTATTACTTACGAAATAGAATTTCAAAATATGTGAATAACGTGTGCTTGATTATTTTCAAGTATGTGAAATATTTGAAAAACGATGCCATCAATATATACGGACTTTGTAAGCACAACAGCTATTCTTGTAAGAAATTTAAAATACACATCCAAAATAGACGAGTATTTGTTTATAGCACTTCAATAGATTACTGGCATAAAGAATATGCCACACATCAAGTACGAGCCGTTGAAAGAGAAATACGTAAAAAGAATTTATTGACAACAAAACCATTTAATTACAAGAAGAAAACCTTAATTGATTCAGCTAACGTAATTTTGACACAAGGTAAAAATTTGCAAAAAATAAAGTCGGATAGTACGCTTAGAAAGATTAGATCTGAGGCTCTTTCTCTACTGGACAGAAATAAAGATGATCTGATCGATATGATATTTATGCAGAGTGACCATCCGGAATATATTAGGGAAGTAAGCGTCCCATTTAATGTTAAGCTATTCAGTGCGACGCAAGTGCAGGTGCTGAAATTGCAACGCATTGGGAACGAGCTTCCTTTTATATATTTCGATGCCACTGGTGGACTTGTTAGGCACCCGCAAGTTATTAAATCAAAAAGAATTTATTTTTATACCGCTGTTGTAAATTTGAAAAGGATCAAAAGGGTTTATCCAGTTTTTTCTATGCTATCAGCAAGCCATGATTCAAATACAATTTTTAAACTTCTTCATGACTTTCGCTACTTCTGTGAAGAGAATAATATATGGCCTGCATTTTCAGGAGTAGTAACAGACTTTTCATTTGCCAATCTCCACGCTATCAGCAAATCATTTAATCGATGCACTTTAAAAGAGTATCTACAGAAGACATATCATTTGTCAGAAAGGAAGATGAAACCAAGTGATGTAGGCATGGTAGGTATTCATCTCTGTTGCGCTCACTTCATAAAAATGGTATGTAAAGATGTAGATAAGCAAGCTAAAAATAATGAACAAAGATACTTTTTTAAAGATTTGTTGGCTTCATCAATCTTATTAGGAGACCTAAATAGCTTGGATAAGTTTGTGGTTAATACATTTATTATTTTAAAAAGCTTTTTCCGTACCAAACAAACAGAGTTTGCCCTGGAAAGTGTTAAATCACTCTCAAAAGGACCAATCGACATAGGTGAGGCTTTGGTAAATTCAGCATATAACGACACAAAGAGTTTACCAGATACTAATATTACCACTTTGCACAAATCAAGCCCATTCTACAAGCGGTATGTAGATTTAACAACCAATATCAAATTGGAAGAAGGAACAATAGAAAATATATTTTATAACGAAGATTTTATGGATACTGTATTAAATAAATATCTGCCATTTTCTTCCTTGTATACTGGGCTAATGATAAAAAATCCACCAGTGAGTAATGCGGTAGTGGAAAATTACTTTGGCCAATTAAAGCACATTACCTTGGAAGGACAAAAAAATATAAAATGTTCTCAATTTGTCAGGAAATTGAGGCAAGATATTATATCAATAAAAAACTGAATGCGAGATAGGTATTAGTAAAAATCGTTTAACTAAAGCTGACCATACCGATGAAAAACATTCCCAAGAAGTTTGGAGAAAGCGCATTATAAAAACAGACTCACATTTCTGTGGAAACTATTTGAAAGGCGTATCATCTATGGATATTAAGGAAGAAGTCATTTATCCGGGGGATGATAAAGATATCTCCCAGTGTGCTTACTGCGGTCATGGAATGCGTGACGAAACCACATCGTGGGTGCAATGTGACAGGTGCCTACGCTGGATTCACCAAGCATGCGATAATACAAACCAAAACAAAACCTACAGCGATGATTTCATTTGTAAATTATGTACTCTGCATTCCACAATATTTAATACTCATCAACTTTCCGGAAAAAGCTGCATTTATGAAGCATGTGAAAAATACTTAAAACAGTTGCAGATGACTTCTGCAGAACGTGAGAATCTGGAAATATCTACGCGCACTCAGAGAAAAAGCAGTATTTGGTGGGATCAGAGGAAAATTAGGGTTACTTCGTCCTTCTTTGGAAGCGTGTGTAAGGTAAAAACTACATCATCATTTGCTAATATCATTAAATCTATTACAGATGGCCAAAGCATTAATACCGCGGCAACGGTTCACGGAGCAATGTGTGAAAAGTTAGCTGTCGAAGCATATGTACATAAAACTAATGCAGTATATCAGGCATCAGGGTTATTTGTCCACAAAGAGTATTCATTCTTAGCCGGATCCCCTGATGGACTTCTCGAGAACGATGGTCTCTTGGAGATCAAATCTCCGTACAGTGCTCGACACTGTGATCCAAATACCTATAAATTTGATTGTTTAGATGTAACCGGCAATTCGATAAAAACGACACACAACTATTATTACCAAATACAAGGTCTGCTGGAAATAACTGACAAAATGTGGTGTGATCTAATATTATATACTTTTAAAGGAATAAAGATAATACATATCACTAGAAATAAGAGATTTTGGTGCACAATGTTAAGAAAATTGAAAACCTTTTATTTCTTCCATATGTTGCCAAAATTATTGTATGGCGATAAGCAGTTATCACATGATCAAAGAAAGTGGACTACAACGGAGACCCTAAACACACTTAGCAACGGCTTAATATCTAATTGCAACTATTACAAAGAGTTAGCTAGTGGAAGAGGTTATATTGTTACATATGATCCGAATATAATTTTTTCGGTAAAAGAGATACTAGTGACGGACTATGTTACCTTAAATGATAATGAATATTTATCTAGTTTTATTGTAGACCATTCTCTTAATATATTCAATAAAATGATTGGAGACAAATACCAAATAATCTCCGTTGCAAAATCATCTTTAATATTTGGGAATAATACTATAACTAAACCGTTTGTTGACGGAATACAATTTCTAAAAAACGACATAGTTATGCCAGTTTGTGTATCAAATCATTATATTCTGGTTATCTACACCAAGAGTGAAAAAAAGCTAACCATAATTGACCCCCTAGGAAATGAATGTAAAATCGGAGAGGCTTATCAAAAGAAATTTAAAAAATTAATGGATTTCATGGAGGATAGGCATCCCATCGACTTACAATTTATACATCACATAAACCAAATTGATTCTTACAATTGCGGGATATTTTTAATTTATTTCTTTGAGCGCCTTGCTCGAGGAGAAGATTTAACATCAGATTTCAATCCTACTACATATAGAACTAATCTGAAACGGCTTCTATTACAAAATAGCACAGATATGACTTTGCTTTGCCTATACTGTTGTCAGTTAACTGAAACCTCTAATTCCTTCAAATGCAGGACTTGCTTAAGGTACATACATAACAAGTGCTTATTGACATTAGCCGAAATTGAAGCAAATAGAAATATACTGGAAAAAACTATCAACGGAATATGTGAATTGTGCAGAGAAAACTAAATTATGGTTTACAAAGAATAAAATTATTAAGAGGATAAATTTTTGTAGTGCTTTGTAGTAAAGATGTAACAAAAATGTTTTACTTTGTAGTCGTTACTCACCAAGATCTGACGCATTACCGGCTGACAATTTTAATATTGATTTCACCGCCGATGGGGTTTCAAGTCGACAATTCGTTTTTTGTAGGCTGTAGGAATTTTTTAGTGCTTTAATGGGTGATTTCACCCCGTCGACGGCTGGCAAGGGATTTTGATATTGGTTGCTGTATGCATAATCGAGTTTGTCACGGTCTCTATGGGGTTTGAAGTTGACAATTCATTTTCTGTGGGCTGTAGAAATTTTTAGTGCTTTAAGGGTGATTTCACCCCGTCGACGGCTTGCAAGGGATTTTGATATTGGTTGCTGTATGCATAATCGAGTTTGTCACGATCTCTATAGGGTTTGAAGTTTGACAATTCATTTTCTGTAGGCTGTAGAAATTTTTAGTGCTTTAAGGGTGAATTTCACCCCCGTCGACGGCTGGCAAGGGATTTTGATATTGGTGCTGTATGCATAATCGAGTTTGTCACGATGGTCTATGGGTTTGAAGTTGACAATTCATTTTCTGTGGGCTGTAGAATTTTTTAGTGCTTTAAGGGTGATTTCACCCCCGTCGACGGCTGGCAAGGATTTTGATATTGGTTGCTGTATGCATAATCGAGTTTGTCACGATCTCTATGGGGTTTGAAGTTGACAATTCATTTTCTGTGAGGCTGTAGGAATTTTTTAGTGCTTTAAGGGGTGATTTCACCCCCGTCGACGGCTGGCAAGGATTTTATATTGGTTGCTGTATGCATAATCGAGTTTGTCACCTATCTATTGGTTTGAAGTTGACAATTCATTTTTCTGTGGGCTGTAGAAATTTTTTAGTGCTTTAAGGGTGATTTCACCCCCGTCGACGGCTGGCAGGATTTTGATATTGGTTGCTGATGCTAATCGAGTTTGTCACGGTTCTCTATGGGGTTTGAATTGACAATTCATTTTCTGTGGCTTGTAGAATTTTTTAGTGCTTTAGGGGTGATTTCACCCCCGTCGAGGCTGGCAAGGATTTTTATATTGGTTGCTGTATGCTATTGAGTTGGTCAACGATCCTATAGGGTTTGAAGTTGACAATTCATTTCTGTGGGTGTAGAATTTTTTGTTGCTTTAAGGGTGATTTCACCCGTCACGGCTGGCAAGGATTTTGATATTGGTTCTGTATGCATAATCGAGTTGTCACGGTCTCTATGGGTTTGAGTTGACAATTCATTTTCTGGGCTGTAGAAATTTTTAGTGCTTTTAAGGGTGATTTCACCCCGTCGACGGCTGGCAAGGATTTTGATATGGTTGCTGTATGCATAATCGAGTTTGTTCACGATCTCTATAGGGTTTGAAGTTGACAATTCATTTCTGTGGGTGTAGAAATTTTTTAGTGCTTTAAGGGGTGATTTCACCCCCGGTCGACGGCTGGCAAAGGGATTTTGATATTGGTTGCGTGTATGCATAATCGAGTTTGTCACGGTCTCTATGGGGTTTGAGTTGACAATTCATTTTCTGTGGGCTTGTAGAAATTTTTTAGTGCTTTAAGGGGTGATTTCACCCCGTCGACGGCTGGAAGGGATTTTAATATTGGTTGCTGTATGCATATCGAGTTTGTCACGATCTCTATAGGGTTTTGAAGTTACAATTCATTTCTGTAGGTTGTAGAAATTTTTTAGTGCCTTTAAGGGGTGATTTCACCCCCGTCGACGGTTGGCAGGGATTTGATATTGTTGCTGTATGCATAATCGAGTTTGTCACGGTTCTCTATGGTGTTGAAGTTTGACAATTATTTCTGTGGCTGTAGAATTTTTTAGTGCTTTAAGGTGATTTCACCCCGTCGACGGCTGGCAAGGATTTTGATATTGGTTGCTGTGCATAATCGAGTTGTCTCCGTTCTATTGGGGTTTGAAGTTGACATATTTTTCGTAGGCTGTAGAATTTTTAGTGCTTTAAGGGGTGATTTCACCCCGTCGACGTTGCAAGGGATTTTGATATTGGTTGCTGTATGCATAATCGAGTTTGTCAACGATCTCTATTGGGTTGTAAGTGACATTCATTTTCTGTGGGTGTAGAAATTTTTAGTGCTTTAAGGGGTGATTTCACCCCGTCGACGGCTGGCAAGGGATTTTGATATTGGTTGCTGTATGCTAATTCGAGTTTTGTCACGGTCTCTATTGGGTTTGAAGTTGACAATTCATTTTCTGTGGGCTGTAGAATTTTTTAGTGCTTTAAGGGGTATTTCACCCGTCGACGCGTGGCAAGGGATTTTGATATTGGTTGCTGTATGCATAATCGAGTTTGTCACGGTCTCTATGGGTTGAAATTTGACAATTCATTTTCTGTGGGCTGTAGAAATTTTTATGCTCTAAGGGGTGATTTTCCCCCGTCGACGGCTGCAAGGATTTTGATACTGGTTGCTGTATGCATAATCGAGTTGTCACGATCTCTATGGGTTTGAAGTTGACAATTCATTTTTTGTGGGCTGTAGAAATTTTTTAGTGCTTTAAGGGGTGATTTCACCCCCGTCGACGGCTGGCAAGGGATTTGATTATTGGTTGCTGTATGCATAATCGAGTTTGTCACGATCTCTATAGGGTTTGAAGTTGACAATTCATTTCTGTAGGCTGTAGAATTTTTTAGTGCTTTAAGGGTGATTTCACCCCCGTCGACGGCTGGCAGGGATTTTTATTGGTTGCTGTATGCATACTGGAGTTGTCACGATCTCTATAGGGTTTGAAGTTGACAATTCATTTTCTGTGGGCTGTAGAATTTTTTAGTGCTTTTAGGGTGATTTCACCCCGTCGACGGCTGGCAGGATTTTGATATTGGTTGCTGTATGCATAATCGAGTTTGTCACGATCTCTATGGGTTTGAAGTTGACAATTCATTTTCTGTAGGCTGTAGAAATTTTTTAGTGCTTTAAGGGTGATTTCACCCCGTCGACGGCTGGCAAGGATTTTGATATTGGTTGCTTATGCATAATCGAGTTTGTCAGTGATCTCTATAGGGTTTGAAGTTGACAATTCATTTTCTGTAGGCTGTAGGATTTTAGTGCTTTAAGGGTGATTTCACCCCCGTCGACGGCTGGCAAGGGATTTCATATTGGTTGCTGTATGCATAATCGAGTTGTTCACGGTCTCTATGGGTTTGAAGTTGACAATTCATTTTCTGTGGGCTGTAGAATTTTTTAGTGCTTTAGGGGTGATTTCATCCCCGCAGACGTCTAGTAAGGATTTTAATATTGGTTACTGTATGCAGAATCGAGTTCTCACGATCTCTATGAGGCTTTAAGTTGGCAATCGATTTTCTCGTGGCCGTGATTTTTTTTCTATAATACTATAAGGGAGGTAACACCCTCAGGATATCTTGCACATCACACACATGCCATTTACGTTACGTTAAGATACTTTGAATTTTACTAGTTTTTGTTTCTCTACTTTTACCAAAGTACCTATAGCCGATATCCCAGGCACGTACGCCTATGGGCGTTCGGGTGTTTTCGGAAAATGGGCCGCTATCTTTGAGCTGCTAAATTCACGCCGGTAATTTGAGATACCTTCGCTAACCTGATAAATTAAAGAAGGAATCAAAATTCGTTATCATAAAAAACATCGCATTTATATGCTTAATTTTTTTTCCCTAATAAATTGGCTATATTGTCTAAATTGAGTTGACAAATGCACAACGCCAGCTATGACATGAGCTGTCATGTTTTGCAGGTGGTAAACCTAGGGGCTGGTTTTAAAACTATATATCCCACTAAAGCAATGTCAGATGGCATTTAGAGATATGTGCCATTGCGTTTCGATAATCACTTATGTGCTATTAATTGCGCAACGCACAGGCAGTCTGACGGTCAGTAAGTCGAGTTGGAACAAAGCTTATATCTAGCCTGAAAGATTATTATTTTTTAGCAATTACATGTTCCTCTAATATTTTGTGAGGAACAATTTATTAGATTATAAAAATATTATCTATAGAGTCTTCGACCGTCTGATGTCGACTATCTATCACCAATCAGTAGTTCATTTCTTGGGCAATAAACGCAAAGCTCCACGCTGTCACCAAATTGCTAAGTGGGACAACACGATTCGCCGAAACTATACCCATAGCGTGCCTTTCCTTTTCGAGCTTAAGACAATAACTCCTTACTTAGAGCGTCCATCCATGCTTACAAGCCACATAATAGGATTATCTGAACTCTCATCATAAACAATTCTTATTCGATTGAGGACCTCCAGCATTACCCACAAGTCTGCAAGCACCTTTGGCGGTTTATGCACAATGCGCACCAACAATCTAACGCCAAAAAGTCAATTTGGTATCAAAAATCGCACCGAGATATAAGGTAAATATAAGCTTGTATTACATTAGGTATGCTCGCTAATGTTATAAATGACAACATTGCGCATACCATTTTGAACATGCGCATTCTCAGCATTTCTCAGACGCGTCATCAATATACTCCAGTGATTTGTATATTGCAATTCTTATTTTTATAACGGCTACAAAAAAAATTCAACCCGCGTTATCATACCCTGCCTCCCATGAGCATACCTAATATATTTGCGCCATGGTTTGTATTAATACTTGGTATGTGCTTAAGGTTTCTTTTTTAACCGAAGCTGTTAGCCATCTGGCTAATTTTGATGGTGTTGGGACGAGACTGGCGAAAAAGAACATGTGAGAGCTCGCTTTTTCTTTGGAGGCTCCGTATTTTTTCTACAGCTTCAAATTCATTATTCTATCTTTTATCTTAAATATTAATGGCTGTTCCTCTGCGTCTGTATCTATTTCATTTAATTGCTGCAGCTGAGGGTAATATTTTCATTTATTTATTTTGCGGTTACACCAAGTAGCACCTAATATATAACCAATATTCGCCTAATATAAAACTAATAATACAATGTTTTTTTAAATATTACATATAGGAAAATAATATTATATAATTATTATAAATCTAATATTTTATCTATTTATAATGTATTACAAATTTAGATATATTACTGTAGTACTTATTTTTTCCTTGATTTACTCTAATACACCCCATAATCTGTATTAATATTCAGTTTGTTTTTTATTGGCTTCTTGACTTGCTGCATTGGTTTCTTTCAAATATAAAATATTAGTGTAATATGAATTTACATTAAAAAAAATATATTTGTATTAGAATATATATTTTATATCATTTGATATTTTCAATGGAGCACAGCTCGTGCAACTTCGTAACATTCGTTCGCTTTTTGTTTATGGTGGCGTTATTTTATAGCAGTAGCTAAAAAGTGTTTAATATCCATATCGGCAGATTTAATACATATAATCTTTTAGGACTGACAAATCCAATCTGTCGCAAGGTTTATGATATAATGACACTTTTTGTAGTGCTGAAAATTAAAAAGGAAAAACAGATTTTTGCCGATACCGTCAGCATGTAAAATACTTACTAATATAACAAATATTTGAAACAATATAACAGTAATATTTAGAAATTATATAATAAATATTAAAAAATACACAAAAGAAAATATTAGATATCATATTAAACCAATATTCAAAGTAATATGCATAAATATTTAAAAAACTGTCGTTTATGATAATAAAAAAATATTTAATTTTTATTATTTATTTTTTTTGTGATACTTGGCGTACGTAAAAAAGAAGGCTATATTTTTGAAGGAAAATCGGCAATAATATACGAAACCTATTTACAATTATTTTTACATGTATAGGATCTAAGCATTTTAAATATTTTAACTTAACAAAATTTCTTGTACATCTAAAATTCCTTAATGACTGCACACATCTCTTCAAGCTCTCATTTCTGTCTCGGAATTATTATTTCATGAGATACTTTTACAGAAAATTTATAATAAACATGAATGAATTTCTCACAAATTTAGATTTTGTTCAAGTATAGTATAATTGTATCTTTTATTTCGATTTATTTTCTTTGCCATTAGGTTATCCTTAATATTGTGTGTTGTTTTTCTTGGTTTTGCGGAATGTTGGTTGAATTTTAAATAAAATGAAATTCCAATGGAAAATTTAACGTTTCACTTTGTATATAAAAAAGCTTTATCATATTTTAAATAACTTAAAACGCTTTTGTATACAAAAGCCTTATCATAGGTATATTTTAAAAATAACTTAAAACACTTTTCCCTTCTATTGAAATTTTCATCCATTTTTAAAATATTCATAGTTATAATCCAATTAAAATTTAAAAGCTAATTAATATATGTAGTTATAAATACACATTAAAGCAAGAAAAATGTAAGTTTTAATTGGATTATATAATTAATGAATATATTTTGAAATTATACGGAACCGACTGTTGAATGTTCGCGGCACCGGACGCCAGTGTCGCCAACCACTCGTTGGCCGACTACGAGTTGGAATAGGGGGGATGCGTCACGTGGTGTTTGGCGGCAAGACGCACGAGTGCTGTTATAGTGAACCTTTATTTTTTTATTTTATATATGGAATAAAACGTAGTTATAATAATAAGTGTTAAACTGAGGCCCACCAGTTGTGCCCGAACATTGGAACTAGGTGCATATAGGTGAGTCGTGTAGAGGAGACAATAAACCTTAAATATTTCTTCGCGCTTCCGCTCGTCAATGGACGCTTTTCGTAATTGCCGCATTAACCTGTGCTAAGAATTCACAAATACGTTGCTTGTTTACAACTGTCAAGTTGCTTATATATCTTTCACCACGTCTTCAAATTAGAAAATACTCGTGTTTTACGTTTCGACACACAACGTAAGAAAGATACAATGTCGCTTACTATGTCGAGCGAACAGTTTACACAACTGCTAGAGAACGTAAAGATTGCGCTACAGGGTGAGCGAGATGCACCTGATCAAAAAGTCGAATCAACTGGAAATTTCGCTAAATGCAATTCTAGATATTCTGGTAATAAAACTGAGGATGTAGAGGCATTTATTAACGCGATTCTGGTATACAAGGATTGCGTAAATGTTACCGATGAAAATGCGCTTAAGGGATTGCCTATGTTATTAGATAATTCAGCTGCTGTTTGGTGGCAAGGTACAAAATCATCAATTACGTCATGGAATGATGCATTGACAGCGTTGAGACATGCTTTCGGTATGAATCAACCCAATCACAAAATATTTAAACAATTATTTTCCAAAGGAACAGTCGAGTAATGAACCCACAGACATTTTCGTGAGCAATGCTCGTGCTTTATTGGCAAAGTTAAGTAAAGAGCCACAATTACACGAGACTCATAAGCTCGATATGATATATGGTCTGATGCATACTCGCATAAGGCGATTGTTACCTAGAGAACAGGTAAAAGACTTCCAGGAACTGATAGATAAAGCCCGATCCATTGAAGATAATTTTCTTGAACCCAAGCAAAACACGGAAAGGCAGAGTACTGATGAACATGCAAAAAAGATAAGACCTAAGTGCTCTTATTGTAACAATTTCGGGCATGTTCAGACAGATTGCAGGAAATTTATTGCAACTTCAACCAAAAACAAGGAAAATGAATCGACTAATCAACAAAGAATCAATCAACATCCCAAACAATATTTATTGCTTTGGTTGTGGTGCACCGGGAGTTATCAGAGCAAAGTGCACGAATTGTCGCAGCAGTTCTGAGACTAAGGCACAAGCAAATGCTATTCAATTTCACCAATTGAGTGTTGAACACCTACCTAAAAGCTCAATACGTCCACTGTTGCCACTACAAATCCTAGTTACGATGGAGTGGGATTTGCTGATTCAGGGGCCAAGTGAGTATTGCAAGTTTTAAGCTCTATAAGCTATTAGAAAATTCAGGTCAATCTTTTGTTGAGACAACCGTAAAATTATCATATGCAGATGGAATTTTACGCGAGCAACAAGTTTTAAAGACCACTGTAGAAGTCTCAATCGCTAATAAAAGCCTGCCTATTGAATTCATTGTTCTACCAATGTAGTTAGCAATTACACGCTGTTAGGAGTAGATTTTTTAAAGGCAGCCATATTTGTATTGAACATACCCAATCAGACTTGGTCATTTAGTAAATATCACTCTAGGCAATATAATTTTGTTAATGAAAATGTATTAAGAGAAGACCTTTCGATCCAAGTAAATCATATACAATTGAGGGAAACCGAAGGAGAAATGTTGGATGAATCTCAAAGGGAAAATTTGAATTCAGTGCTAAAAGGTAACATTGACATTTTTGCGCCAGGGGGAGCGCCAACAGAATTTGCTATACACCAAATAAAAACTACAGAAGAGAGACCTACGGCTGTACCACCTTATCCAATAAGCGCTGCGAAGAAGGAATTCTTAAAAACTGAATTGGAGAAGTTAGTAAAAGATGATATAATAGAAGAGTGTGAGTCTCCTGGCATCCTGTAGTTTTGGTATTAAAGAAAGATGTTCCTATAGGCTCTGTGTGGACTACAGGAAACTAAACGCAGTAACTGTCAGCGATAGTTATCCAATGCCTAAGCTCGATGAATTGCTTCGTATGACGAAACCAACCAAGTTTATAACTACAAGACATCAGCAATTGCCAATATGGAATCTCCGAACCACAAAAGATGTCCATAGTTTTTGCCAGATGTGTTCATGGTCCGGAAGTTTGTGCCCATTTTTCAGACATTGCTAGGCGTTAACTAATTTAATGAAGAAGAACACCATTTAAGTTTGGTGACGATGAGAGACGAGCTTTTGACATTCTTAAGGGAAAGTTAACGAGTACCCCAGTGTTAATCCAGGCTGACCAATCGAAACCGTATACACTAAGACGGACGCCAGCAGCTTCGCTTTGGGAGCAGTCTTACTGCAGGGGAGGGACACGAAGAAAGGCCCGTTGAATTTGCCAGTCGTTTGCTTCTACCCGCTGAGATCAATCTACCACTGTCGAACGAGAAGCTCTTGCAGTCGTATGGGCAGTTAGAAGTTAGGACCTACCTGGAGGAGCAGAAGTCACGTTGCCAGTGATCACCAACCACTACGTTGGTTATTTTCCTTGAAGACTCCATCTGGTCGTCTTGCTAGATGGGCTCTGCGGATCAGAGCCTGAACATGAAGATCATCTATACACACTGGAAAGATGAACGTGTTTGCAGATCTTCTTTCCCGACCTTTGGTAAAACGTCAGTCGTTGATTGCAATAATATTTCTTATGTTCAGTCGAGTTTCCCAAGCTGGAAAGGACGAGATACGTCACGCCAACTAGAGGACCCAGAATTAAAGAAGATTATATTTGCACTAGAAGGTGATGACAATCAGGAACTCACCCGATGGTCAGAACGAGTTACACAATGAACGATGGAGTACTGTATCGGTTTGATAGCGACTCAGATAGTGAGGAACCCAACTGGTCGTTCCATTAATATGGGGAAGAAATTATGAGCTCTATCATGATTCCCCAACAGCAGGCCACTATGGTGCTGAGAGACCTTGCGGAGATAGCTCTAAGTATTATTTTACTGGTATGCGCCGATACGTAGCAAACTACGTGAAGACATGCTTAGACTGTCAGCGTTCAAACCCAAAACTTAAAACCCGCTGGATTACTCCAGACGCCAGTGCCCGCAAAGATTTGAAGTAATAGCCGTGGATTTAGTGGGACCTCTGCCAGAAATCCAAATGGAAATAACTGGATCCTTATCGTGAAAGATACAGCATCTAAATGGACGGAACTCTTTGCCATTGCTACAGGCACTGCGAGATTTGTGCGAAGATTTTGGTTGAGGAGATTTTCTTAAGGTATGGAACTTCCAGGAAATGATCTCCGACAATGGCGTACAATTTGTGAGTCAGATCATGCAAAAGTCACTTATTTTTTGGTATCTCTACGCCGTTTATCCCGTACTACCACCCTGAAAGTAATCCTGTTGAGAGACAAACAGAGAATTAAAACCCAATTAGCTATTCTAGCCAAAACCATCACCAGGATGGGACCTTCATAAGTAGCGTACGATTTGCGATCATAGTACCACTTGTGAGACTACTGGTCAACACACAGCCTACTTAACGTATGGTCGCGAAATAAGAGCCCCACATGACAACGTTATGACCTGAGAACCGTAGTCTCTTCAGAAAACTTTGTGCCCAGATAACCCCGTATTTAAAAAAATTGAGTCACATATTAGCAGACGCAAAGGAGCTTACCGAGAAGAAACAGGATCAGCGAAGGAACGCGCTGATAAAGACCGAGATACAAGAGAAGTACCAGTAGGTGACAAAATATCTTACGACTCATATATTGAGTAGTTCAAAAAGGGTTATACCTCGAAATTCGCACCTAAGCGGGATGGCCCCTACGAAATTTTAAAGAAAATAACTCCGACCACGTACGAAATAGGAACCTGTAGCGATCCATCACAACGGATAGGACGTTATCACGTGAGGGATATTACGTCATACAATCCACCTTGGATGCGTGGCAGTTCCGAGTCACTGGCACTAAGCGAACACCGGTCGCCGCCAAAGAAGACGGTACTGACCACGCGGAGGGCCGTTGCGTAGTCCAGAGGGGGAGAGTATACGGAACCGACTGTTGAATGTTCGCGGCACGGACGCCAGTGTCGCCAACCCACTCGTTTGGCCGACTACGAGTTGGAATAGAGGGGGATGCGTCACGTGGTGTTTGGCGGCAAGACGCACGAGTGCTGTTATAGTGAACTATTATTTTTTTATTTTATATATGGAATAAAAACGTAGTTATAATAAATAAGTGTTAAAAAATGTCAATAGAAGGTAAAAGTGTGGGCCTGTTCTTTAATTCAGCACAATGGTTTGGTGGTTCACACCAAGGGTGGCCATATTGAGGATGACGTCAGTTGTTGATGTTTTACCGGTGCATCCATATCATCAGTATATTTAAAAACGCTCCTAACCTGAGTCCATTAATAAGGTTCTTTTTTTCCATTTTTGGAGAATAGCGCGATTTCTTAATATAATATAACAAATATTCGACCACTCCTTATATTTGTTATATTATATTAAGAAATCGCGCTATTCTCCAAAAATGGAAAAAAAGAACCTTATTAATGGAATTGTAGGATACGTGGGAACAAAAATGGTGTTAGAGAGTCCAGATCAGAGGGGTGGGACTTCCATTATAATTCAATGAACATTATTTAGTCGCACCCTACAAGCGGTGATTTGTACTAATGTCGTCTATCTCGCTCATTCACTATTCTCGACAATCGCGCTACGTGGCGCTGCGATCACTCGTTTTGTGCTTATTGACGCCATTTTGACAAAATTTGTTGGCGTCGTTTCACATCGCGGTTTTATGCACGTTTTTTGGTTATTTCGAACGTTTTGTAAGTGTGAAATGGATGTTATAATATTTAATATGCAGGTAATGTATTGATCGAACGATTTGCAGTAAGCAGACGTGTATAATTAAGATTTATTTAGGGTTATGCATAAGCCAGGTACACTTTCTAGAGAATTCTTCTGGAGACATTGCATTGCAATCTGCAGCAAGAAAATTGTTCCCGCATTTATTATGTAAGTTATTAATATTTACAAATCAATTTTGATTAGTACATACATAACATGAAAAAGTGATTTATTAAATCTAATTAAGCTATAATCGCCTATAATGGTAATATAAATTTATGTTTATTAGGTGCATCAGATCCATCGATAATATCAAGAAATGTTTCCCCATCTCACCTTACATCATAAAAATGTACACGTAAGTTAAAAGTAAACATTCTAAGATACCTACCTTAATCAAAGATATTATTTTAGGTAAATACAGTGTTTTTAGTTAATGCAGCATGACAATGTCAATTAACTCCTTGGAAAGGAAGACTAAGTCGTAGTGAAACCCATTATGGTCAATGGATTGGGGCTTGGGGCATAATATCGAGGGCATAGAGCGAGAACTCAGGAAATCAAAACTAATTCAGGACAGTAAGCTTTCAATGAACTTTGTGATTTTTCTCTTCAAATGCTTAAGAGTATCCTTATTATTTTATTGGTTCAAAGATTGAATAGATTTATAAATACATTGATAGCTTTTGTTGTAGAACGATTAAGGTAATTTGGAATAGAGAATAAGGAGGATTAGATAGTGTTCTCGAGTTTTAGATCAACAATTTAAGTTTACGTCACCAGTCTATAAATTTATTTTATGTATATATCGTTTTACCTGGTTAAAATTAATTAATTCTTTTCTAATAAAAGATTGTGGTTATTCATAATGATATTCCGACTTATGTTTATGAATTCACATATTTCATCGACCTATTTCTAGAATTTTATTAGCTCAATTTTCACATTTGTCTCTAAAAATGCAATATTCAATGCATATGTTGGTTTTCCTTTTTGCTTTTCATTAATTTTTGATTTAAATAATAGTTTATGTATTTATATACTATTGTTATAGGAAATAGTACCATGTACATTTAATTTATTCTATTTTTGCACAATTAATAAAGATATTTCACAAAATCATGCGTTTTTGTTCGATTTCAAATCATAAATATAAAAAAAACAATTAATAGTAAGCATTTAAATTACCCGCCAATAAATTTTTAGTACAAAGAATAGTCAGTTGGCGTCACTAAACGCAGTCCGAGTTGGCGTATGAGAGTTACCATTCTTGTCAGGTTATTCTGTGGTCCAGATAAAATAACTGAAATGTTTGAAATCATTTCAATTTCCGCTGGCGTTAAAATTTCGTTATTAACAATTTTCCATCACATTCTAAAGAAACCTCTACGGCCTCTTCCTCAAACGGCAAACAAGCTTCCATGTTTACTTGAATTATTTCAATTTAGAGGTTATGTCAGCTTATGTTAATTCACCACACCAAGCTCACCATCTCCCAAAATTCGGTTGCGCGATGATGGCACCACTTGGTTGAAGTGGTAAATTTTGGAACGTGTTTTGGTGCACCAGAAACTAAACAGTAATTTAAGAACGTTACTGGTGAAACCAACTGCAACCGGTGAATCCACCGATGAAATAAAAAACAGCCCCTGTTTTAAGTTATTTTTAAAATATACCTATGATAAGGCTTTTGTGTACAAAAGCGAAACGTCATTAAATTTTCCATTGGAATTTCATTTTTGTTTAATATTCAACACAACATTCCGCTAAAACCAAGAAAACAATGTAAGCAGTGTATCTTATTTTTACAATTCTTTAACTTAAAAGCTCTAGTGTATATCTTATACCTACATATATTTATTGTTAAGTTATACAGGGCTGTATAATAAGATGATGGTTCAAGTTTGAACATATCGTCAAGTTTATCGTCTGTTTATTCATTGATATTATTTGTTATATTATAAATATGTAGTGTTTACTTACTATCTATTCTTAACTTCCTAATTTATTCAAAGATAGATAGGATCGTGCAAATTTCTCTAAGATGTGAAGATATATTTCCAAACAAACCAGAGTACTACATTAACCCTTCGTTAGTGTGGTGGGGTATGCCATACCGCAGTATGTTTGCCTACATACTGGGGTATGCCATACCGCAGTATGTTTGCCTACATACTGGGGTATGCCATACCGCAGTGTTTGCCTACATACTGGGGTATGCCATACCGCAGTATGTTTGCCTACATACTGGGGTATGGCATACCCCACCACACTAACGAAGGGTTAATCACTAGTGGATAACACAGCCGCTGGATATTACATGCAAGTCATGAATATACAACATAAACATTGTTATATTATGCTATAAAACCTTGTATGATTCAACTAGTAGGTTGTTAACATTCTCACATATTTTAGTTAGTGATTTTGACACACAACGCAATTCATTTCAAAAATTTTACGTAACAGGCATTAAATGCATTTTATAGAAAATACCTTACAGATCTTTACTGCTGTTGATAACTTAGCTATTGAAACATTGAATGTGTGTTAACTTCACAGCGTGCTAATGATAAGTTTTCACTTTATTATCCAAAAAGGTCATCTGCTTTAGTAGACAGAATTTATATGCATATTATGTAATTTGATAGATAGAATAAACTTACAAAAGGTCTTTATTGGTAGCAATAATACATTTCAACCAACATGTTTTGTACTTAGTTTATGGATCTGCAATTGTAACTTCAACTTCAACTCCTGGCTCAATAGAAATTGAAGTGATTTGTTTAACAATCTCAGATGGGGAATGAAGATCAATTACACGTTTGTGGATCCTCATTTGAAATCTATCCCATGTTTTTGAACCTTCTCCACAAGGTGTTTTTCTTGTTGTAATACGTAAGGTCTTTGTAGGCATACGCACTGGTCCCTTTACACGCAACTTTTGTTTCTTGGCACCATCAATTAAATCAGAACAGACCTTTTCAAGTGAGCGGACATTACGTGAGTTGAGAGTAATCGTTATCTATGGATCGGTGCCGCGCTCGGTTCTGGTTTTCAGGATATCCTTCAGGGAAGCCTAAGATAAGAACACGTGGTATAACCTAATATTGTCATATTATATACATACGCATATATTAAAAAAAAACTTTGTCTTATAAAGAAAAGCAACTATTACGTTACTTACCATCACTAAAAGGTTTTCTGGTCGAGTTAATCAATTTATTCAACGTAAAATTGATCAGCGCTGAACCAAATACCAGCCTGATTCCACCGTCACATCAAAATGGACGATCGTTGCCGTTGACGATTTCCTTCTCGAATTCGCCGCAAGAGCGTGTACACTGACCGACAAAATTAATGTCGTGGTCCACAGCGCGGTAATTGGCGAAACTACATTTGTAAATTTTCTGATTTTCATGATAGCCAGGTGTTTTTTATCTAGGTACCCTAATAAACCTCCTACCTACTTAAGCTGATGCCAACCGTATACGAGTCCCTTCAAATGATAAACACATGTTAATCGCAACGACATTAATTTTATCGGGCAGTGTGCATACCGTATAAACGTCAAATAGTACACTACCAATCTTGTAGTCTTAAAAACACCATGTTGGTAATAACGTGTATTACCCTATGTTACCAACAAAGTATAGGCATAAACCAAGTAGCGTCACTCACATTTTTATATATGTTTTATGCCCAGTTGCACCACCTTCCGTTAAAAGTTAACTACCAGTTAAAAAGATAATTCTGTTGCACCACAAGTTTCAACTTGGTTTAAGCGCATGAAAAAAACGGATATGTTAAACGACGCTCGAACTACCGATTAAGCATTGAAATAATGAAAGAACCTCATATCTCTTGACTGATTATCGTATATTACTAATGTCATTCTATTTATTTTGATGAATTGTTGTTATCACAGGTGTTATATTTGTTTATAAAAACTATTTTATAAAACATTTATTATCTTTGCGATCTATTCTATGACAAGGCATTATGATTGATATTGATATTGTTGATGATGAAGTGTTGGAAATAGACGTATTTTTATTTTCATAAAACGTTTTTAAATTTGTGGCTGTCCTATTTACGCAACTTGAGCTTGCATATAAATTCTGTCTTATTTTTCCCACACAGCTTCTTTATCTTTCTAAGTTACACTGTCTGT